>CAJHUC010000389.1:0-156000 GCA_905146915.1 Ostreobium quekettii | reverse complement strand
TTACCAGCAGACACCCAAGAACCCAGCTTTCCTATCTGCGACTCGAGGCCTGGGGCTGGACCTACCATGCACGGCACCACCGCCACTGTGGTTGCATGTGAGAGGTGCCATGCACACCTGAGCATCGCACCAGGAGCGGATGGGTTGACTTGCCATTCCTGTGGCTTGTACAACATCAATTTGGCATCAAGCAAACCAGCGCCTGAGAATAGGAAAGCCGCAGGCCAACATGACAGTTTCGGCTCTGGTTCAGAATCCAGTCGCTCCAACGTAGATTCTGCCACGCTGGACAACAGTGCTAGTCCATACGCCAGTATCGATGCTGCACCGCCACATGGAGTCGGTTTTCGAGATGTTGGAACGAAGGAGAATGCTGCAGGCTCATATGGTGCTCATGATTCCGTGTTGCAGTCTGGGAACTCTTTTCGAGATCCTGGTGTCATGGGCAAGCCACCTGGTTCATACAATGGCTACGGCACTGCACCACAGGCTGAAAGCCCTTTTCGAGAATCCGGCGCAAGAGAGCTGGCTGCTGGTCCGTACGGTGGCCCTGCCCCTGTCCGAAGCCCTGCCACAGTCACAACTGTCTGTGACAAGTGCCACAGTCAGTTGAACCACCCAGCTGATGCAAAGGGTGTTCGCTGCGGGGCATGTGGGTGGGTTGTCAATTTGATGGATTCTACAAGAGCTGTGAGGGGCCCTGCACAAGCACAGCATGCGGGTGCACCTGTCCCTCAAGCGCCTCCACCCCACTTCAGTTCACCAGCTGCCCAGCCGCCTGCACCGACAACCGTTGTGTGCCCCACTTGTCGCCATCACCTGCATTTGCCCGCAGGTGCAGCTGGCGTGCGGTGTCCCACCTGTCGCCAAGTTATCAGTGCTTCGCAGCCAGGTTATGCACCAGTGGCAGTTGCACCTCCTGCACCTCCAGGTCCTTCTAATCCGACGCTTGCCTGCACAGGATGCCATCAGCACCTTGGATACGCTGCTGGAGCCAGAGCAGTGAGGTGCTCTTCTTGTCGGACAGTGAATCAAGTGCAGGCTGCTCCTCCCTAATCAACGTATCTAAATCTGAAGCTCTGGTGGAGTGGGCTCATCATGAAGTCACCATCCTGGGAACAATCGTCCAGAGCCAAGCCCCGTTGACAACGCGCCCATTCGTGCAATCATCCAGTGATGGAAGCGGCAATGTTTAAGACCCCAGAATACAGGACAGCATTCTTGTGATGTGTTGGATGCAGAGCAGCAATGCTTGTGTGTTGCAAAAAGAATGGCATAGGTACACAGTGGTACGGCAGTTGTATGTGGCTGGTGCAGAGCAATCAAACTTAATTGATGAGAAACTGAAAGCAGGTTCTCATGAGGTCCCGCTCTGGGGGCAAGTGACATTGTTTGCACTGGCCAAAAAGACTGTGGATTCTGTGCTTAGTCGTTGGTCCTAAACGTCAACCAGAGAGGGTGTGCAGGGCGTTCTGGACACTTTCAGTCAGTCTGATACTATACTGCAGGCAGGCTTGTCATTTACGTTTACGTTCTTACAGTTACGTTTTTATGCGTAAAAACGTAGATTTGCTAAAGAAGCTATTTCGCAGCTGTTTTTATGCTTTTACGGCTCGTTGCGACACTCAGGTTACCGATAAAGTTTGCGTACAGTGATCAGTACTCCGCCCTCTTGAGCCCCCGCAACACGGCGTCCACTTCCCGCTCGGCAAGGGCCATGATGGAGTGAAACAAAATTCGTTTTCTGCCCATTCTAATGCGTCTGGATGTCATTCCCCGGAGTCCCAAAGGCTGTATGCACTGTCCTTATGTATGCGGAGCTGTTTTTACGTAATTTATGCGTTCTTATGCGTGAAAGCGTAAAAACTATTGTTACGTGTAAAAGCGTAAATACGATATGTGTTTATGGCGTAAATAACAAGTCTGACTGCAGGATAACGTTCTGCTGATAGTGAAGTTGCATAACTTCAGCCTATCAATCAAGACTTCCTGTTTAGGGTGCTGTCAAGCGATGGTGCTCTTTTTGTCGTGAGAAGGAAGTAGCGAGGATCTGAATTTGTTTTCACAAGACCAAGATGGCCAATCCCGATGTTGTGGGCACAGGCCAGAGGATGGCTGTGGGGCTGCCGCTGAATAACAAACGAAAAGACAAGGCCAACTTCCAGCACAGCACGGCTTGTGCTTGAAACACATATGTATTCTTATACAAGAAAGTAGAGTTTCAGTACTCAGGCGTATTCATATCGCCTCTATGTCCTCATGGGGTCGAACAGTGTGGAGGTGTCACGTGACGTGCCACACATAATAATAGAGTGCTTTTGGCTTAAATTATTACAGCTATCAGCTTTCAGTTAGTCCACAACATCGGGTCTTTGTTTCACTGGCTTGCACAGGCCAATACCCTGGCAGCTGCGAACATCACAACAAGTTTGTTGGATTATGCCATGATTTCTTCTCTCAAGGCCATGGGGCAAAAACCTGCTGAAAGATCCTTGAGTATCTCATAACCTTTAAGGCGACCTGTTCTGTGGACCTGGGATTCCTGACTGATCGGTGGCATGAGCATTAAATTTATAGACGAGACAGCAGGGCCCAAGCCTCTGGGCCTTTGGTACAGATCTCAAGCCCCTCGCAGCAAATCGCAGCAGGCCAACTGCGGGCCGTCAACAGATCACCAGTGACCCAAATGTTGCATCACCGACGGGCGGCAAGGACAGGCAGTTAATCGCTCTTGCTTTTCGGTGAATGTCGTTTTCTTTCGTGCTAACGAGGATGATTTGGATCAGTTGTCTTAGCTTCTAAGAACACCTTATACCTTAAACACCTAATAAACCCTGAGGGCCGGCCCCCCCACCCCCACCCCCCACCCAAAAAAAAGAAAAAACTAGGATCTACAACAACTGATTCACGCTGGCACTGTCAGCAGAAGGCAAACACATCTTCAAGAAGGGGATGTGACGACCAATGTTTCTTCGGTACGTCCTGCGCGCTGTGACGAACCCCTACGTCACGTGCCCATTTCGCGCCAGCGACTTGGCGGCTTCGCAATCCGCTGTTCGAATTTCCACCGGAGTTCGCACCATTGGAGAGACACCCTGAAGGGTCGCTCATGTAGTGGCCATCCCGGCACCCATCAAATCGGTGGCAACGGGAGGTGACCCGTCTCCAATACTTGGGTGTACACCCCACCTTCCACGACACCCCCCATCAATCGGCTTGACGGCTGCACTGTCCAGGTTGCTGACGGTTAAAGGGCGCGGGGGCTCTGTGCGGTTGCTTCCAGTCCAAGCGCTGGGAGGGCGCACCCCGTGTTTGTCGTCCGCCACGCGGTGTGCGCCAATAGCTGCCGGGGGGGCGCTGCGGAGCGGTTGGCCGAGATGGATAGGTGGGGCAAAAATTGGTAACCTCGGGCGGTGTGCGCGGCTGACCTACGATCCAGCCGAATCAGTCAGTTGGAACCGTCGTAGACAGCCGGAAACCGGGGGGTTGGGAGCTGCGTGAACAATGGTCTCTGTTCGCGTGTAGGAAGCATTCGCAACTCGTTCAGTCCCACTGATTGATCTGTGGCGCCCCGCAAATCGTCGGGCACTCTCCTCCCCAATAGCTCGTCGCTGCGAGAGGGGGCCATGCAGGCGGACAGCAACGCTCAACTCGATCCGTCGGCTTCATGATTACAGTCCTGTGACTCCTATCGTTCGCGTTGCTTTGCAGCATTGCTCTATCAGGTCGTGAGCGCAAACCCGGCTCGCCGCGGCCCAACTGACGTCCATCGGATTGCCCCCGCGGTCTATTTGTTTGTTGACCGCGACGCCGAACCTGTTCCGTGTGTTCACAGCTTCGTCCCACCGCTGGATCCAAATCGCGCCGTGCCAGGCCAGGAGTCCAAAACAGGTGTGACCCTTGCCAGCGGTGAACAACTGGTGAACAAGAATGTTGGAAGCTGCGCACATGATATCAAACGGGTATCGATACCCCTTTGGGGAAACATCCCGAAAAACACCGGGAGCACTGCGCTCACTATTGACGGATGCAGCAGGCGTCTCGGAGGCCAATCTAGGGCATCAGTGAAAGACGCAGCGCTGGAGTGCAACGCTGCGTGAGTGAGCGCCACAGCGATACCCAGAAGCCAAGACACTGAACATAACTCATTCATTCACTGCCAGCCATCTCCACTGTTAACACTTCAGTGCGCATTGTGGAAGCATCCCTGACAATGGTTCTGCAAACAGCCGTGAAAGGAATGCAGCACTTGCCAATTACACGTTCTGGCCCCTGTCAGCCTTTGACAGCAACATGCCTGTGGAGGGATTTTTGCAAGGGCAGGTGGGGGGAGTGGCCTTCACCTATTTGTGCAGGGCGGTGGAACTGTGTGATATGTGAGCACCGGTGTTTTTGTGCTGTCAGGAGACCCTGGACTGCTGCGGTTGGCTTGCAAGAACTGCAACAAAATGCTTCGATACCCTCCCGGGGCCAAGGGGGTAAAATGCCCATCTTGCACTCAGGTCACCATGATCTCAGATCACCCTGATCTCCCTCCAGGATATCCAGGCAGCCATCCAGCTCCGAAGACAACACTTGAATGTGGCCACTGCAAGAAGAGGCTGACATGCCAAGCAGGTGCCAAGGGGGTGAGGTGCCCAGGCTGTCAGCAGGTCACTTTTTTGGATGTGGGGCCCGATGCCAGGCGGAGCGTCTCCAATGCGGGTGCCTGCGGTCCACCATCTCCAATACCAAGGGCAAGTCCCCCTCCTATCCCCAGATCTCCTGAAGAGTTGAGTTTTCCGGAGCAGGGTCACCAGGAGAGGTCTTTCCACAGTTCTTTCCATTCGATGTCTTCAGGTGATCACACCTTCACCCCTTTTGGCTCAGTTGTGGTGGAGTGTGAAAGGTGCCACGGGCAAGTCAGCATTGCAGCAGGGGCAAATGGGGCAAATTGCATCTCATGCGGGCTCTTCAACCTAAATTTGGGATCAGGTGGCCCACCAGCAGGCCCCCCAGCCGGTGCTGCCTGTGGTCCTTATGACTCTGTGGACTCCATGGACTATGGTTTTTCCACCATCCTTTGTGATATGTGTCATGGCCGGCTGAGCTATACCAGTGGGGCGAAGGGGGTGCATTGTGGGGCATGTGGACACATCATCAACTTGGAAGATCCTTCAATGTATCTTACGAAATGCTCGAGTTGTCATATCATGCTGAGGCACACACCAACGTCCCCAGAGGTGCGGTGTGAGTCCTGCGGACAGATCACGACATGCAGGCAGTCAGTGAGGCCTCGCTACCCTCCGATCTTCAATACTGGATCGAATGAACTCACTTGGCCAAGCACAACTCCAGCAGTCAACCCTGGAGCTGTAACAGCAAGCCCAACACCGGTTGGGTTCAGTGACAATGCAGCGAAACCCCATAATCCGATGGTGGACAAGCCAGTGGCAGATCCTGCACAAGGCAAGCCCGGGTGGAAACATGCCTGGCAGAATCGCATTGCTGAGCGTTGTGTCAAGGCGGCGGCAAAGGTGGGCATCGATATTCAGATTGCTCCAACATCTAACAATGCACCTGGGAGTTGCAAAACCGCTGGAAATGGCGGATTCCTTGCGCAGAATACGGGCACAGGCGCTCCCCTGCCAGCTACCTACACATGTGCTTCGCCAGCCTGTGCTCAGACTCCAGTGCAGACAAATGGGGCAGCCATGCCCACGCCACTTGCCTACAACCATGAACCCCATTCAAGCGCCCCCGCGTTGGCTGGCTTCTTTCCTGCTGCCCCTCAGTCAGCCCCCACTGCTCAGGCTGGTGTGGTGCACCAGTCACCCACAGCCACACCTCAGTCACCAATGGTGCCGACAGGAGCCAGTGGCCACACCCCCCAGCCCTCCCTTCAGCAGCCTGGAGGACAGTGTCCACAAAATCCTCCCTCTATTGGGAATACAATTGCGGATAAGGTGGTGTCAGGGCTTGCACAGGGGGCTGCTGGGGCAGTGGGCAAAGCTGCAATGGAAGCGCTCATTGGTGGCATTGGCAGTTAGATAGATTGTGGCTCAGCAAAATTGTGTGTGGAGTGCTCAAACGATTTGCACAGCGGGGAGGTAGTGGGCGAAGCTGCAGTGGAAGTGGCGTTGGCTGGCTTTGGCGTTTAGACGTACTGTGGTTCAGCAAGGTGTGCATGGGTGTGTAATTTGGCCAATAACCAATTGGGTGGGGGGTCGAATTTTGAGTGCTACGGGAGGTCGAACTTCGGTAGTGCATGCGATGGAAATGGTCACGAGAGGCATTAAAAACCGAAGGCAGGCAAAGTTTGTTTTCTCCTGTTGGACACCTCTTTAAGAGCGAGGTAGTTTTGTTCTCCAGCTGTTCAGTTCAACATGCTGCCATTGTGACACGACTCGATGTCGTCCATCTGCCCCCTCCTTTGAATTTAAAGGCTGATGTGCTCGTAGAAGCGGCCAACACAGCGATGGTGGAAAGGAATTGTATACACCTCCCCATGGACAATCGGTGTCCTTACCGACCCCAGAAGCCACAGTACATGAGCGATGAGCTTGCCATGTCTGTTTCACTGTGAAAACGATTCCAGCTCGCAACAAAATCCTGCACAGCAGCCTGTTTCAAGACTGCCCAATCAGGATCAGCTTCAGCACTTCCCCTTTATGCGCCCAACCGCCTTTGCCCTTTGTAGAGCGCTGTCAGGCATTGGCGATGCACAGATTTAAGCACCACTCACCACCTTGAGAGCAAATGCATCGCGAGTTGACATCCTACCCAGTCGGTGGCCACTCACTACCCAAAAGATTGCATGCAACCACTTGACGCCACTTGAGTGGACAACCCTATGCCAAGTAAGACGGACAGTCCGCTTTCATATGCATTGCTCCCTTGGCTTCTTGACAGTGACCTGCCAGACACACAAAAGCGTGAGTTGGTTTCCTTTCCTCTCCTTAGCTCTCTACGGTTGCTCTTGGAATCGCAACCTCGGAGCCAACATCGAAGTCCCACACAAAGTCAACGCCATGGAGAGCATATCATCTGCGTGAAGTGCAACATGCCCCTTGTCCATTGACCTGCCCACGCTTACTGCATCAGGGCACCCTTTTCTGCAACCAGCTGCCACCGAGTTGGGCAGTAGGACTGCAAACCACCCCTCACAACGTGGAAAGTTCCACGCAGCCTTCATCCAGAATTCTCTCAAGCAGTTTTTACCCTAACCTCATGAAACCCTAATGAAAGTGTGACTACATTTTTTGACCCTCGGTCCCCGCACACGAGTCATCATCATCATCAGCAGCAGCAGCAGCAGAAGGCAATGAGGTAGCCGTCAGCGTCCTATCTTGCCCGAGCGAAGCAGTATGTGTGACCCGTTCATTGGAATCTAATGTTTATCAGACACGAACAAAGTCTAGGAATCTATTGACTCTTATTGCCAAGAAGCGTTTGCCGATGACAATACATCCAAGAGGTGACTCCCATCACGCTCACCGGGCATGGGGCCTACGCCAGGAGCTCCGCCACCAGCACGATGGCGTCCGGTGAGTCGCAGCTCCCTCTCGGGCACTGTATGAGGGACTCCTTGCCCGCCGCGTCCAGGCAGCCGCAGACCATGTCCACTGCCCTTCGCCCGTCGTTGGCCTCCATCTCCGGGTCCCCGCCCCTCTCCAGCAGCAGCTCCACCACAGCCAGGTTCCCGAATCTCGCGGCGAACACCAGCGGAGTCCAGCCGTCGGTCTGGCGCGCATTGACGTCCGCGCCAGCGTCCAGCAGGGTGCTCGCGATCGCCACGCTCTGCTCGCCAAGGGTGGCGGACGCCAGGTGCAGGGCCGTGACATTTCGGTCGTTCTTCCCGCTGGGATCGGCGCCGGCGTCCAGGAGGGTACGCACGATCGACGCGTGGCCCCTCTGGGAGGCCACCATCAGGGGCTTGGCGCCGGTTCCCGTGCCCAATTCAACACCGGCGCCTGCCTCCAGGAGCGCATCCACCGCCTGGGAATACCCGTTTTGCGACGCGACAAACAGGGGCGTCGCGGAGTCGGAGCTCCTCGATCCATTCACGTCAGCCCCGCCGTCGATCAGCGCGGCCACAGCGCCGTCCCGCCCCAGGCCCGCCGCGATCACCAGCGGGGTGGCGCCATCTGTGCCTGTCCGACGGATCTCTGGATCTGCTCCTGAGTTCAAAAGGGCCACGACCACCTCCGTGCGGCCGAATTGGGATGCCATGAAGACGGGCGTCGCCCCGTCGGGGTCCCTGGGCGCGTTGGCGTCCGCGCCGGCCTGCAGGAGGAGGGCGACGACTTCAATGTGCCCCTCCTGGGCGGCGACGTTCAGCGGCGTGGCGGGGAACTTGCCCATTTTGACCTCGAGGTTCGCACCGGAGTCGATCGCGGCCTCCGCGGCGCTCGCATCCCCGGAGATGGCCGCGTTCCACAAGGCCTGCGAGATGAGCAGACTGCTTGTTAATGGAAAGGAACAAGTGCTATGCATCCCACAGAGCCTGCGAGGTGATGAGGGGCGTGTCCATGGAAAAGAAACGGGTGCCATGTATTCCACAGAGCCCGCGGGGTGTGTGCAAGGGTAGGGTGGCGTTCCTGTGCTGTGCAACCTCAGAGGCAGCGGAAGCCCGCAGCAAGAACCCGCTCGGACGTCGGATTGGGACATCGGTCCTGGCAACGCGGGTTTTGGGAACTATTCACGCGAAGTAGATGGACGCTGCACTTGCGGGTTGATACAATAAGGGAAGGGGCGGGCCTCACCGTGTCTACGTCCGTCTGCAGCAAACTCCGACCCCACGACAGCATCGATGCATCTGACACAAAGCAATAAAACAGTCTGCGTCAACGCACGACGACGAGCAGCGACCAAATGTGGAGGCGGGCGCTGGCAGCTGCGGACAAACACATCCCGTCAGCGAAAGGGCAAACTTGTGCTGACGTGGCGGAGCCCACTTGCCCGCACATGGGCAAAGACGGACTTGGAAAGTTGCCACAGCCTTCAGCATGCCGCGAGAGGTGCAATCAACGGACGAGGCGTCACCCCACCTCGCACGTTTCGCTCAACGTCCAAGTTGTCGTTGTTTACGAATGGGACCGCGACACAATCTGAGAAGCCCCTGCACAGCCGCAGATCCAGCGAATGAGTCCAGTGCAGTCCACTGTGCAAAACTTTCCTTCCAACCCCATCCGCCACATCCATGAGCACTGCCGAGCACAGTGACGGTCACATCGTCTTGGCATGAAACGAGCACATCCGCCAAAAACGCAGAGGTTCCCTAAAGCCCTGAGTTCTGCAGCGAATTCGCCCCCGTGTTTGCGTTTCCTTCTGTTTCGTTGTGATGTGCCTTGTTGAGACGCCTTCTCTGGAGTTTGACCTTCTCTCGGACAAATAAGTTAAAATTGTCCCAATATTCAACAACCACGAAATCCAGATGGCATGACTCACCCAGCAGAGGCAAGGGCCAGGCAACCCAAGACGCACAGCAGAGCCGCGGCGGCCCGACAGCGAAGCGCGCCGTGGCCCATCCTGGAGGGGACGCTTGCGAAGTCGCTCGCCTCGACACTGGCTCTCACGGTTCCTGTGGGCGAGGAATCAAGAGCCCGTTAGCCATCGAGGGCTTGTCGAAATCGCAGCCCGGACACCCCGCGGCAAACGCTCCGGCATTCGGATTTAGACAGGCACGGATCACCCGTTGTCGGCTTCGAGATTTCATTTCCGCGCCCCTGCCGCGGTGCCGGGTGCCCAAGTCCGGGAGCGCCAAGGATCCGCAAGCAGGACCACCTTGCCCCGCGATGGGGACCGACCGGCTGCGCCTTGCTCCCACCGTGGAGAACGGTCGGGTCCATAGCGCGACGGGGCCACAGCAGCACGAGAGGGGACCGAGGCCCAAAGCAAGATCCAGCGGCGAGACGCCGCCCATCGGACTCGCGGCCCACATCGGGTCCCTCGCCGGCATCGGCTTTCGTGTACCTGGCGCGGAAGGCTTCTGTCGCCCCTGGCACTTTCACAAATGCCACCGCGAGGCAGGAGGGCTGCCTGGGGGCGCTGGGGTGGAGGCGGTCCCGGTGGGCGCGGGGATGGACCGGCTGGCAGCAATGCTGGTGCGAGGCGCGGTGCTTCTCACATAACACATCGTGAGGGCGCCGTTGCAGGCGGGGTGGCGTGGCGTCATGGGTGTGGCGTTCCCCGTGAACATCACCTTGACGCGACACGAACGGACAGCCCGAGAGGCCTCATGTCATCGGGTGGAGATTGGGCGGTCATGTCCTGGTGCGAGGGACCTCCAGTACTGGGGAACTGACGCAATTTGTTGGCGGAAGGGGGCCGCAGACCGTGGCTTCCGATGTTGCGCAATGACTGATGGGCTGAGGAGTTCTGCGGAAGGCTGCGGGGGCGATGTGACATGTGTTGCGTGGCCGTCCGTCACACTTCGGAGCTCGGGTGTCTGTTCAAGGCGCACAGTGTGACATCCTGGAGTTCGGACGTCTGCTACAGGTTCCCCAAGCGGCTACGTTACCGTGAAGTTGTTTCACGGCAGCTGGGGACAAGCGTTACCTCAATGGAGTGTGCCTCTTCCAGCCTCAAATGTGTGCTCATTGCATTGCAGCGACGTTCTGATGGATGTACGAAACGTACCGAACAACTGGCATCATTTGAGGGCAATGGGTACGCTACAGGCTCCCGCTGAACTTCCCAGAAGTAACATAGTGCAAGAAGGGCGCTCTATCGCCTCAGAAGAATACTGCTACTGACAGGGTGTATGTTTCAAAATGGCAATGCCAAAGCTTGACGGGGCTACACTGTTTCCATAAGTGCGGCGTTGGACCGCCACTTCCAAGACAGACTGTCATTCAGCCGATGCAAAAAACCATTCGTTTGATATGGCCTGCAACAAATTTGCACACCTGCTAGGCAAAGGTGGACATGATTGGCGCACCAAACCATTCCTTCCCAGCACAATCGCTAGCCTAGCCTAGCCTAGCTTAGCAGCATCGCTTGGCTGCAATTCCTGGATGTTGTCCCCGCTTTCCTGTCAACGAAGCATGTTTCCGGGGCCGACCTGAAGTCCACTGCGTATTTGGAGCAAGCGGGCACAGATGTGAATCCTTGACACTTGGTGGCTCGGATTGCTTCCACTGTACTGAAGCACTGTTGCGGCAGGCCAAGAGATCATGCTCCCAACCCAGCATTGGGTACACACGCATCAGCAACATCTTACAAGTACACCTGCATACTGCTTCCATTAATGTTATGATGCTTGTGTACCATTATGTGACCGCCCTAACAGTATAGTGGAAGCAATCCTAGCCGGCAAGTTTCAAGGGTCCTGACAGCCGTCAGGGTTTGACATCGTGTTCCATGACCGTTTGCAGCACATACCGGCCTTTGCCAGGGGCGGATGCTGTGGGCCGCCTGCTCAACACACCAACACACCAACATACCCACTATTTGTCGGGGTGTTTTGGGGGGGATGGGAGGCAGCTGCGACCACCATCGGGAGCGTGTTTTCGGAGGCATAGGTGGTCCTGGACGTGCCCCTCGCACACTGGATTGGTATGCTACATTGATCGACGCAGTGACTTCATGTCGATGCATCCATGTAACAAGCAAACAACATACAAACAATACCAATACAATCAATACAATCAAACAAACAAACAGTATACCCAGTGATTGTCCTGTTTGTGCACCAGCAATAGTTAACTTTTTCCCCGGGGAGGGGGGCGAACAGGGCCTGTCGAAATGTGGTTTGGATGCCTTGGATTGGACGCCAGTACGGTGGTGGTCCCGTCGTACTTTAGTCAGTTCCCCTGCCACGCAGCCGCCTCGCTGTTCAGATCTTCAGGTCGCATGTCAGAACGGTATCCCCCGGTTTCGAGGACACAACACACGGGCGGGCGCCCCCTACCCGCCCTGTCTGCCCCCTGTCGACCTCGAGGGCGGCCCGCCACGCCCTTCCCTTCCCTGAACACTCGTGAGCAGGCGCCGGCAGGCATTTGGGCACCGCTGCGGCCATGGCTTTACCGCCGGAGGGCCCCTTCAACGTCGCGTTGCTGGACAGCGACGGCGTGGACCTGCCCTTTGTGAACCATGGGGGAATGCGCTATGTGGCGGGCCGACCTGGGCAGGCATTCACAGTGAAGGTGTCATGGCCGCCGGAGCATGAGATGGGGAGCGTCAGCGTGAGTGGCGGCCGTTTCACTCCTGCCGAAAATCGGAGCGCCAACTACGCGAGTGGATGCCAAGATAGGGGGGGCCGGGCCTGAGCAATTGGAAGTGCGCTGAGCGAGGGTCTCTGAGGGCTGCTTTTGCGTAGCCGCATCGTCGCCTAGGGGTTTTGATCTGGACTGCGTCGACTGTTCTCGTTTTCGGTCTGTGGCACTCCTCGATCACCAGGAAGCCGCCTTGATCCCGGATCAAATTCTTTGCCAACTCAATGGATCGGCAGCTGAGGGCTGGATCATTCTGCATTGGTGCATCGCCGTTTGTCCTGTCGTAGTCAAGCTGTCCAAAGTCCAGCCCGCAGTCCAGTTTGCAGAAATCAGGTGGGCGCAGAATCCAATTTTCCTGTCAGTATCGCCTCCCGTGTCGGCGTCCAGGGTTTTGACCACTGGCCCCCATGATATTCTGATCATTGTGTGTTTTGTATGCCCGTGGGTCAGTTCGTGTTGGAGGTCGACGGCGAATTTGTGGGATACACTAGAGTGCGGGATCTCCTTGGCTACCCTGCAGAACGCTGCGAAGTTATTTTTGATGGTTGGATGGTCTCAAGAGGTATGCTGCTGTTTACCGTTGTTCTCAGCCGCGGGCTCCATCGGCGTTTTTGCATTCGTTAGTCTCGTCATTTCCTCCTGTGGGCATGGCTGCTCTGCAGAACTGCAGGTGATGACAATGCCTTGTTCTATGTTGCGTGCCCGGAGTTGTTGCTGAACAATGTATTCATGAACAGTCGGGTAGCGTGTTATCCATGGAATGCAGCTTGACGCAGTCCGCTGAAAAGGAGGTCCCAAGTGCCCTTGGTCAACCGATGAAGGGGTGTTTTTTGTGAGAATTTTGTTGTCAGTCGAAATACCAGTTTTCCCAGACAGCAGGTCATGTATTGTAACACCACCTCCTGCAAGGAATGCTTGTGCTACTATGCGTGCACTTACATGCAATCCCGCTACCACCAGCAACACTGCCAGGGTGGATTTGTGGATTTGTGTCAAGCTCTCAGCTATCTGGCTGCAGGTGAGGTTTCATCCGCAGATGTGCAAGTTGAGTATGCGAGATTCTGTTTCTGCAAGCTGCAAGATCGGTCAGACGAGTGCATTACGCGTTCTGTGGATGCGCCTACCGGCGTGGGCACCGTTAAGCTGCAAGTCTTTGAGTATGAAAGGGGAGAGGGATTCATGTCCAGGCGCCGAACGCAGCGGCTGTGGGGCTCGATGGCCTCAGACAGGAACCATTCCTACAACAGGAGTGTGGAGAAGAAGACGGGTTCCAGTCTGGGCACCGATGCAGGGGAAACGTTCTTCAAGACACGGAGGGCCCTTGGGGGCAGGTTGCCTCCTGGGAGAATGGTGAGCCCCTGGGATAACACTTGCAGGGCTTGGGCACTGTTTCGCTGGCATGGGAGTTGGTGTCTGACCTTCCCACTGAGTCAACTTGCAGGGCTCTGTGGACAAGCACAGCTCAGGTTGCTGAAGGGCCTGCCACTTTGTTTCAAACAGTGCTTGTGCTCTGGATGGGGTGGCTGCATTGAAATGCAGGGTTTGTGACAACTGCAAGTCAAAATGTCACATGGCAACTGCCCATGGCAACACGTGGCCCTGCAAACTGACCTGGTCAGGAGAGTTTAGTTTAGTCATGTCCGATGGTCATCGTCTCCATGCATCTTGTGGAAGTTTGAGAAGTTTGCAGATACGGAACTGCATCCAGTTGTGTTGCACCTGTGACAATGGCTCTTCTGCAATGCACTGTTCTTGCCCACTTGTGGCTTTGCTGCCTTTTGTGGATTGGCTGTCTGCACCTCAGGCAATGTGTGAGTGTATGCCTGCACCCAGGTGGGCCCTCCATTGGAGACGAAGACACTAAAGTATGACACTGCAGGGGCACTCATGCTCCGGGGCATCCTAGATCCGAAGGACATCTTTCACAAGATGATATTGGATGAAGCTACAAGAGAACTAGGTATGCTGATGTGGACGCTGAATTTCATGACTGTTGGCCAACACCATCTGTTTGTTCACTGAAACGTGCATTGATGTGTTGTGCCCTTTCCTACCTGAGGTATGGCTGCCTCAACCTCTGTCATAATTCCTGATCTATTGCCGCAGAGACTGGAAGGGGAATGCTGAATTGTGCAACTGAACGCAGAACTTTCACCAGTTGCGAGTTCAGCTGGTTGCAACAGATGATTGTCCAAAAAGTGGCGCTTGGTTCTTGAATTGCATGTTGCCAGCATTATTTTGACATTGCACTGGTGCTTCGGCGTCCAATGGAAGCTGTTGGGTCTTTTGTTCAACCTATATCTACACATATCTCCCTTGCTTGAACCTATGTCTACAGATCTCGTTCTTGGCCACGACTTTGCACTATTGAGAAGTGTGAACAAGTGATTTTGTGCTCATCTTCTACAGCAGAAGCGGCATTCTGCCCCTTTGAAAGTGCAGCTGCACTCATCTTGGTATCGTGGGCCCATTGCTCGCCATTTATGAGATGGCTGCCCTGCTATCCACTAAATTATGTAACTTTTAGCCATGTTTCTGCCCTTTCCTTCACTTTTTGTTCCCATGTGGCTGCAGAAGTTGAGCATATGCTGCCTTCTGGTGGTGACAGTCTGACATCGACGAGAGCAAGGGGACGGCAGGCGGAAGTGAAGCATGAGTTCAGCCACAGATCGCAGCCCATGAGTCAAGTATGAGGTTTTGCATGCGAACGAATTGAAGGGATTGCAGAGAGCATTCTGATGCATAGCTGTGGCATCCGGCCCTTGCAATAGTGGACCTTTCTTCCCAAAATGCATCTGTTTATCATTGGCTCGGGGAGCTATGGCGTGTTGCCCTGTTGACTGGGGAATCGACACAATGTTGTGCCATGTCACTGTCTTTTGCAGCTCCATGCCCAGATGTACATGCAAATCAACAGCCACCCGTAGAGCAAGGCCTATTGAAATGATAACCCACAAGTGCCTGCTGTTTTGCAAATGGTGGCACCTGGGGGTGGTTCCTCATACTTGGTTCCTTTTCTTTAGTGCAGCTTTAGGTAGGAGGCAGCTATCACAGCTCCACATCTCCCACATGCGTCAATGTCCATGCGACTGCAAATTGATGTGCAAGTGCTTGCAAAGTGCCATACTGGCAGAGTCACGTGTGGTCATTTGCTCTTGCAAGACCTTTGGGGCCCTTGCAACACTGTGCACTGGCCCCCAACATTCTGGGCTTGTGACATGGAGGCGTTCAGGGTGTGGGCCCACCAAGATCAGTTGCCTCTTATTTGATCTTTCTTTGGGACCTACAGGAGCGCCCATCAAATTACCCTTGGTCCAAGTATCAGGATCAAACGGTGGAAGTTTGTGACCTCACGGACGAGGTGCCAACGTGGTCTGCAAGAGACGAAAAGCCGCCCACTGATGGAATGACGCTGCAGGCAGCAGGCTCCTCAAGTGGCTGGGGTTTTCATAATGGTGGGTTTAGGCTGAATGCAGCAACGTCTTCAAGAGGTTGGGGTGTCAGTGCTCCAAATGCCAGCAGCTCGAAACTTGCTTCTGTGGGGTTCTCGAATGGCGGGGGCTCTGAGCACAGGGTTGTGGAAAATGCGAGCATGCCCACAGCCGGACCTGCAAATGGCCGGGGTCCTGAAACTGTGTGCCTTGATAGTCCAAGGCAGCCTGGAGAAGGGCCTTCAAGTAGTCGTGACCCTTCAGCATTGTGTGCATCACCTATCTCCTCACGGCAAGTGTGTATGGGAACAGTTCGACCTGTGGAAACGATAGAAATAGATATGGATTGTGGTTGTGAAGATGGGAATGCACCTGTTGTCCTGACATAGCAGTAGCTTGGTTGAACAAAGCTGTGGTTTTTGCCTGGCACTGGGCCGAGGGTTAGGCGAATTAGTTGGAACTGCAGGTTGAACTCCTGGGCTGGACCAGGTTGACATTGACAACATAGGCTTAGACAATGTGCATTGTAGTGATCGAACTGCTTTTGGTACCACATATCACAGCAGGAATGGAACAGGCTGGCTATTTGGTTTTGCGGCAGATAAAGTGATCTGTGTGGGCTGTTCGGCTGCCTTTGTACAGTACTTGCTGCAGGTGGAACTCCGCTGGTTTGGTGTCGGGGAAGTGCTAAGTATGGATCCTGAAACATGCTGTCCCTGAATTGGGGCCGAGGAGCTAGAAAGGACGGGAAGTACCCCACAACGGCCACATATCCTGTGGAGCCTCTGATTAATCAATTCTCTCCAGCTTTCTGCGCATTGTATGTGCTGTTATCGAAAAGTATTCTTTGGTGTAAAGGCAACGGGTGTATTCAGGAGTATTGGTGCGCATCCTTGCACATTGGCTCGGCCAAGCGTGACCCATGTATACAGCAGTTTTGACTGCTGCGGAACACCAAGCCCCCCCTCGTTTTGTTGTCCTTTTGTTGGTGTCATCAACTGATCAGAAGTACGTTAGGAAGCCACTTGTTGCCTATACCGATATGGCATGTGCAGTGCGATAGACCACATGTCGTAGAACCTGGCGCCGTTGCACCGCAGGCACGCACAGACAATGCGCCTAACATCCACAAAAGTGCGCAAAAACAGCGCAAAAAATGCGCAAAAAATGCCGATAAATGCCGAAAAAATCCCAAATAATTGCGGCTTTCCGCGCAGTGTTTGGGCGGTGGCCTGCCACGGTGCCTCACAAGTTTCGCACGAGGTCGGTCGCCAACGCAAAGCCATCCCTTCGCTGTGCTTTCCAGCCGCCGTCGTGGGCCGGCGCCGCCTGCCGACTCGGCCCATGGCCTCACCTCGGCTGCCGCAGCTGGAAGTGCTGTTCCAAGACGAACACCTGGTGGCGGTGTCCAAGCCCGCCGGCCTGCTGGCGCACAGGAGCGCCGTCGACCGGTCGGCGCGCGAGTTCGCGCTCCAGGCCGCCAGGGATCAGGTGCGCCAGCCAGGAGGGCACGTTTCTGGCGCGGCGGCTGAGCAAAAATGTCCCCAGGCGCTGGCGCCCTGATTGTGGGGCTGGCAAGAAATCCGACCGTGGATGCATCACCCAATCGTGGATGCATTGCCTACTGGGGTGCGACGTTGCCGACGCGAGTTGTCTCCAAGATGACTGTCCCCAAATTGCTGCCGACTGCCCAAAAACCGGTGGCTGAATCCCCCCGGTGATGAGCACAATGCGCGCATCTTTGTGCGTGCGGTGTCTGCTGCAAAGACCCACTCAACGGGCCCTGCCACCCAATCCCCATCTAATCAACTGCCCCTCCCACCCCCAAGGCGTCCCCGGCGCATCATGGCCCCTCGCGACCCAGGCCTCTGCCTCGGGGCCCGCCCTCGCCATGAAGGCGCAAGGGCGGTGTCCTACCGACATTTGATGAATGCAATCAGACGGATTGGCTGTTCCTCAGGTCGGCCGCGACGTCTTCTTGGCCCACAGGCTGGACAAGCCCACGTCGGGCGTGCTGCTGCTGGCGCTGTCCAGCGAGGTTGTCAGAGCGCTGTACAACGCCTTCGCGGAGCGAAGGGTGCGCAAGGAGTACCTGGCCGTCGTGAGGGGCCACCTGGGTGGGGAGGGCGCCGTGGACCTGCCCCTGAGGGTCATCCGCGACAGGAACGTCAAACGTGGCGCGGACAGCGCCGAGCTGCAGGACGCCAGGACGTGCTACAGGTGGGTGGGTGGGTGGGTGGGGGGGGGGTGTATTGTGACACGAACGGTGTTCGTCGTTGATTTGAGGGTGGCTTCAGTTTCGTGTTTTCCTTTTTTCTGGGAAGCGAGGGAGTAGAAGGGGGCCCGAAATTCTTGCCGAACCGCCGATGACGATGATGAGAACGTGCTGTCAGCACACATGAGGCGATTTTCAGTTAGCGCTCATGCCGCGAGAATCGCAGTTTTGTATGGTGAGATCCACATCCTGCACGCAAAAAACAGTTCCACGTTCAAGACACTACAGCAGGACGCCCCTGGTCGATGGTGCCAAATGCTCTCCTCGACCGCAGGTGTGCCAAAAGCACACTCTGCCTTTCGCGTACAACCCTCGTTGGGGCCGCACAACGTCATTGCCTCAGTTGGGGTTGCAGAGTGCCGACGAGATGTTGCAACAGGAACTGCAGCAATGCCTCGTGCACTCAGCGCCCTTGTCCCCAATCTTGTTTTCTCCTTCGCTTCCAGTCAACCCGACAACCTTCCTCGTTCGCAGGAGTCTTGCGCACGCTGAGGTGCCCTATCCCGCTGGCAGATACTCCACCGTGCGGCTGACCCTGTTGGAGCTCACCCCCCAGACTGGGCGCCGCCACCAGCTGCGCCGCCACATGGCCAAAATCAGCCACCCAATCATCGGGGACACGATGTACGGAGACAACCAGCAGAACAAGGCGGCCAGGGAGAACCTTGGGGCCACGCGGCTGATGCTGCACGCGCGGCGGCTGGCGCTCCAGCACCCCGTGACGAATGAGCAGCTGACGATCACAGCCGGCCTCGATGAGCAGTTCCGACACGTTTTGAGAGCTGCCGGATTCGGCGACTGGACTGAAGGTCGGCATGGCAATCCTTTTGATGTGTTGTTGTCGACAAATGCTTCTTGGAATCAGGAGCTCATAGATTCCTAGACTTTGTTTGTGTTATACATTAGAATGTAATGGGCTGATCATAGACACTGCTTTGCTCGGGCGGAGTAGGAAGCTGACGGCAACCTCATCGCCTTGTTCTGCGAAAATGGTTGATGGTGATGATGAAGGTCAGCATCAGAGTCTCGCTGCTCCCTAACAGATTCTGTGCACGGCCATAGCACAAATAAAAAATCGGCCAAAATACACGGTATCAAGCTGAGTAAGATTCGTGTAAAACCGTGTCCAAGCTTGTAAAAATCATGTATACTCACTCAACCGTTACTGCATGGTCTGGTACAATTTAGTACGATAAATCCACTATAAGAACACGATTTATCACAATTTTTCAACGATTTTTTGTCGTGTTACACGGTACACGATTTTCAAACTCATGTATTTTGGCCTGTTTTGTACTACTGTCAATGGGGAAAGTAAATGGCTTGAGTGGAAGGGATTCATGGCTTAGAGGCATATGTGCGCATTGTAGGGATGGCCACTGACTCCACAGCTCTGGGCATGAATTGTTTCGAAACCACGTCATCCAAGCGATGAAGGCAAATCAGATATGGAGGAGAAAACGAAGCGAGAAGAAAGCCCGAAGTGGCGCCAAGCCCAACCCCGCCCCACTGTCAAGTCACGCCCTTGTTGCCGTGCCGAGGGAGGATCTTGATGAGCTTCATTACGAGCGCAGGGTCCCAGCCAATCATCACAAAGTTGGTCGCCTGGATGCCCAACCCAGAGATCTTGCCGACGCATGAGAGGTGGTCGATCACGAACATGCGCCTGCAGCAATGTTGCTGGCGGCACTGCTGTGGGGTTTCCTATGCGTGCTGTACCCACAGCAGTTATCACGATGGGCCCTCCGAGGGTGCCGCAATTGTAGAGAATGTATGAGCTAAAGATCTGCTTATAGCGCATGCAATTTTGATCTTGTCTAAATTTCGACTATCTACCAGCACCCGTTTCCTTGCGCTAGCACTCCATGCGTGTTTGTGGCCATCGCTCGTGGGCGAATCAATCCAAGATCACGACGTGCTGTCAAAAATGAGGATACTTATGTTTCCTATGCATGATGTTTCGACATGAGAATTGCAGGACCCCTATGTATGGCCTTTTTATAGGAATTTTGCTGTCGGGTCAATTTTAATGTAGGATTGGCCAGTTCCTGTGTTTTTTACGAACAAATATGTCACAGGTGTGGTGTTCATTGCTTCTGTGTCCAACTTGCCTCTCAGTTTTTACAGAAATAAACTGGATTTATCGGTTTCTGTATTTCTTCTGTTATTCAATAGCAGTCAACAGTATGGCGAGCGCACCGTTATTCGTTGTATTGCAATGCGACTCAAGGCGCATGTGATCTGATGTCTGATCGAGAGGCATTTTCAAACAGCCAAACAAAGAATGTCAAGAATATGTGAGAATTGCCCACATATTCCTCACAGGTGAAGAAAATTATTATGCTTTGCAGTAACAAAAGGCACGAAGCAAATACTTCTGGAATTCGGGAGCCCATTGCTTAAGGTTCGTGCAAAATGTGGTGCTTGAGTGGTCGCGATTCCTTCTCTTCAATGCAGCTTCAGAAACTGAATAGAAATGCGTTTTATAGGATTTCAAAGCCGCATGACTCTAGAGCCCCATGCCTGTGCTGCCTTCACTGAATGGCATCTGGCTCAGGCAAGATGCACAATCTGAAGATTGAGCGGTTGTCCCAATTTTTCCGCACACTTAGCCAAGTATATATTTGTAGTGTGCTTCGCACTGGAAAACATACTTGCGTTCACGACTACCTGATTCCATGCACGGAAAGATGCGCTTGCTGAAGTGTATGTTGGTTGATTTATTAGCTGAATTACAAATCAGCTGAACTTCAAAAACCAATGTTGCTCTCAACCCATTTCGGACACGCGGTTTCACCACAAGCACCAGTGCACGGCCCTTCTCATGGAGAACAATTGAAGCACTTCTCAAAAGCATCGCAGGTCAAGTCAAAGGGGCACCCGTCAGCTCCCTATTTTAGCCCAGAAAACGAAAAACATTCGTAATCGTAATCGTGAAAATGTTCGCAATTACGCCGACAGCCGAATGGCGAATCTTTCATTGCGATCCGCGCTCGTCCAGGTTAGGTTAGGTTAGGTTTCCCAGTTTCTTGTGTAAAATGAGCGATGATGATTTCCCAGTTTCTTCGGAAGCATTATCCTCGCCCACGCCATCAGGCCCATTGCGCAACTTCATTGCGCTGCTCTCGTTTCTTTCCCATCTTCATCCCCACGTTCACCTTGACCGGTCCTTAAGGCCTGACCCGGGGGGCACTTCCGATCGCCCCTTCACGTCATTCGCCCTCGCGCTTCGTTCATTTTCACACGAGGCCGCCGTCCCTTGAGGCGCGGCCACCGGCGCATTCGGCTCGACCAGGCTCGCGGCCCCATGGCCGGGCGTGCGGATGACCTGCTTGGGGAGCCTCGAGTGTCTGCCGACGCCAGTCAAGTAAGTGGGTCGCCACACTCGCCGCGCCAATGTGCACCCTGCGTGCATTCTTGCATTCGGGAAGCGAGCAGCCCCTGGGCGTTTCGGAGCACTAGGGTGTCGAGCGTCTTCGAGCCCGGCCAGCGCGACAGCAGTTTGCTGACGAGGTCAAAACGCATCTTGGCCCGATTGCGCTCCCTGAATCGTGAACTGTGCGTTCGCTCTCCGGGTGTCCACTTCTGGCGCCGCTGTGCGATGGCGCGTTCGCGATGCTGGCTGCTATATATGGCCCGCCCTGCAGACACTGCGTCCTGCCAAAGACTTGTCCCTGGTTGTCAAAAGTCATAGCCCGCCGCCCCGATCCAGGGTTCCTGGCCATTTCTGAAGCAGAGGGAATCGGCAGTGTGCGTGCCGTTTCTTCGTGCTCCGCACCGTTGAGTTTCCTCGCCGGGGTGGGTGGATTCACGGGGGAAGGGATGCGAGCAAAAATCTGGGCGGGACTGCCATGTCACACGTGTCGGTTTGCTGCATTCATCCTCGGTTCCCATGCGTTCGGCCAGGCGCAACCCAGAAAAGCCTGTTTCTGGAAAGTGGTGCAAGGATTAGTGCTTTACGTTACTTGTGCCACTTTTGCAAAAGGGTTGTTCCAGGCGCAGTAGAGGACCGAAGAGATTAAATCCACGTGAAACATTGTTGCGTGTATTGCATCCCTTGATGGTTTTGTTCATTTACCAAGCAGGGACTGCAGAGAGATTCGGACCCGTGCTCGACGCAAAGCAGTCTCCAGCACATTCTTCATTCTGCGGTACGCAGCTATCGGATTTATTATTGTCCCTGAAATCTGCGCAAACGACTTTCTACAGATTGCGTCGGTAGGGATCCACACCGCGGAGCCCTCTGACAATTGCTTCGCGTCGTCCATGAATCTCAACACACTCAACAACATGCTACAATGCATACAAAAAGCGTCCCATCTATAAATTTCTGCATAGATAGCATTCAAAGAACGTCTCCAGGTCAGCAGAACGGGCGGGAATGACCACAATGTATCGGGTTTGGAGGTTGCAGCTCCATCATTGGCTATTTGCTCATCCCTTTCGCGACGGACGACAGACCGAGATTCCGGGGACTGGGAGCGAACATGATACGATAGTCCCCATACAAGCGTGCCATCTGTGGCACATGCCGCCAATCATTGCCTCACAGTGCTGCAATTTTTGCGATTTTATATCCACCAGTACTTACCGTGCAATAGTCGTTTCAATTGTTCGAATTCATCACCACGAGCTGCCACACATTGGTTCACGACGTGCAGTCAGTCCAACAATCTCGGTAGTGTCGTGCCGCGCTGCCAGGGGGTGCCGGTCATGCGCAACGAGGAAAGCGAGGTCTGCGAATGGCAGCCTCAGAAGAAGTGCATCGAGCCGTCCGATGCTCTGACGCCACCCGTACTGCAGCTGCCGCTGCAAATCACTGATGTTGATGGCGTCCGTTTGGGAGGTGCATCGATCCCCTCGCCATGGGCAGTACGGGAAACTGGAGGGGAGGGTGATGGAAACGGCGCAGGTCCAAGGTCGACCTGCGGAGAAGAACAAGACGCCTCGACCGCAGCGGGTGGTATGCAGGCCGCTTCTGAAGGAGCAATGCCCACAGATGTTGATGCAAAGGTGATAGACGCGGCCTGTTGCTCTCGCGGCGCCAAGGACCGGATCCGCTCGTCGATGATCTGATTATTGAAACTGGGATCTAGGATGTTGGAATGGCGGTGTTTCGCTGCGGTGAGGCTTCCTAACTATTTGGTGGTTCTTGCAGTTATTATCAGCAAGATTGGTCAGGATCAAATTACCATAGGCTAATGGAAGACTCTATGTCGATTTTGATGCGCTTAGCATCAAATTGACGCTGGGGCGGGTCCATACCTGTGACGCTAAGAGATTATGCAATTGCCAAAAAATCGACATAAGCAAAGAAAATGTCCAAAAGCGTCACCGGTAAGCAGCGAACACCCCGTGTTTTGTTCCTACGCCTCCTGCAAGTGTTCGATGGTCAAAGAAAGTCTTAGAATGAATCAATTTGCAGCAATTGATGCTCTCTGTCTCGCCTATAATAGCATTTAGGATTCCATTTTCCAAGCGACTAAAATCAGCGCAAAATTCGTTTTCTCTTGCCCTCAAAACCTCTTAAATGTTGTATGCCACCGTCAGGTAACGTTTCTCAGTCCCTGCATCGACAAAAAGATTGGCGCTAAAGAGGGGTGTTAGGTAGCGTTCATTCCCCCATCTTCACACCTCAATAACACACACACACGGGCTGTGTCCGAGCTTAGCGTCGAATTCACGCTGAGCGTACCAAATCAACATAGCGTCCTCCTTATTGCCGCGATATTTCCACAAAGCACGCTGCCGTTGGGGTGATCTATTGCGACAGTCGCAGCATCAACGGCTAGGTCGGTCTGATGCGCTGTGCCCCTATATGGTGAACCTATACCACATAAGGGCTGTCTAGAAAATGTGGCTCTCAGATTTCGGCGCGTGGGTGGGCCTTGCAAGCTGCAAGTGCAGCATACGCATCTTTTCTGGGCACAAAAGCCCTTCCGCAATTTGCCACAAGGGAGTATTCCAAAACCAATGGAAAGCGGGGGCGGGAGTGGACTAAACAACCGAGTTTTCGGTGGACGCCCCAATTGCTACCACATTCCTGTGTTCTGTTGGTCTGTGCATTGATTCGATAAATGCTGCAGCAGGTTTCCGAAAACAAGGAGAAGGAAAAATGTTCGTGTGGCGAAGATGACGAGGACAACGAGATACATGTGCAAATAACGGGCTGCTTCCCCGTGGTGCGCTCAGCGCAAACGGGCAAAGGGAACACAGAGGGGGTCAACAAGCCTGACAGATGCCTCGCGGCAGAAAACATAGGCCTAGATGGCGATGACGCTGATGCGTCTTCGGAGAAACGTGCACCGGTAAGCAATTCACGGGCACGTCGCAGCGTTGTTTATGCGGCGGCTTAGCAAATGTGGCGCTTTGGTGTCGTAAATTCAAGAGATTCATTCAGTTGTGCCCATGCCGCGATGTGCCCAAGTCGCAAGGCAGAAGCTCACTCCCATATTTGAGCGCACGCACACGCTCTCAAGCTGACAGAACTTACATAGCTGTGGTGGGGATAATTCGCAGAACGCCTTCAGAGCAACGCTGCACACGCCTTCTTACGTGCATAAGGCATCATATACCTTGAAGAAAAGAGAATATTGTAAAATGTTTGATAATGTCAAACATATTATGTTAAATACACGAAAACCAGGGGCATAAGTTGAGAGCACATAAAAGAATTTTGTGGCGCTGACGCGTTTGGATAGGCTGCATGCTTTGAGCCGAATATTTGTAAATGTTCCTGGTATAGATCACATTTGGTACTATCGAATACCCACTACGATTTTTGCGCACGTTTAGGCAGAAGTGCGGAAGTGATTTTAATTTGAGAATTAATGTTTTCTTGCCTTAAGGCAGTGCGATAGTGCTTGTGGCGAAACTCCTTTTATGTGTTTGAAGTGCCCTGGAAAGATACGCTCCACCTTGAGCGGATGCTTGTGGTGGCCTTTGAGGATGAGGAGAAAGAGAAGGAGAAGAGTACCCGGTCAAAGATCTCGAATGGTAACGATCCCCATGCGCTTCTCAGAACATGGCGATACGCTAACGTCCAGCCCAAAATACGATTATGTACAAATGTACAATGATTGTTAATGATTAAAAAATTACATCTTTAATAATAGTAGATATGCCATTTAGACGAAATGTTATTCTGAAATCCTTGCTCTGTTCTTTGGCGTATGCGCAACGTCTACCTGTTCGATGACTCGACCAACGCAACATGCAAATATGATATGCAATACCATCGAAGTTCCATAAAGTTAAAGACAATTTGTTCCTCGCTTTTAAAAGCATAGCACATCATAAATCATTACAAATTGAAGGCCAAACACAGAGCTTCGCTTAAAAACTCTTTTGTATGCATAGATCTCCCAGTGAGCAGTAGCCGACGATGAGAACTCGAATATTTCTGCCCTGGAAATCTCCACTGGAGTAATAAAAGTATTCTTGAATTGCTTTTTGATCATTCCTCCGGCTTCTGAAACACAGAAATGGTCAGCAAAACACAAGGAATAGCGCAAATTTAAGCAATGCTCCATTTTCATAATTTACATTTGTACTTTATTGACATGTTGGAGAAACAGTGATTTGTGTTCTTGTTTTACGTGTGCATTTAGGTGCCAATTCTCGACACAGCCAGGCACCAGAGCTTAACAAAGCGTCATTTCCGTGCACTGAAACGCCGCAATTCGTTCGGCATTGGCAGAAGATCGCACTTTCCTAATGACGGACTCACCAGGACACAAATTCAGCTGAAAATCAACCGCGACATTTGCGACGGAGCCCATGAGCATGACTCCCAACGTGAAGAGGTTGGATGCAGGGATGAAGGAAAGGCAATGGGATCCAACGATTCAGGCTTAGGAAACACCGAAGCCCCAACCGCCCTTGACTGTCCGATTGAAAATGTTACAAATTTGGATACCACATGCTTTCCTGGGATAGAAGTTGAGGAAGCGGGATCGATTCCAACAGGATGTGCTCGAATAGGAGCGCAAGGCGACGCACGCGACGCATCCAAGGCAAGCGGTGTTGGAGGCGCTCTCACTACCGGTATCTACGCAGGAGTCCCTTTCAACAAATCTTCTAACATATCGAGTGAGGGGAAGCATAACAGAAACCCAAAGGTGGGCAGAATGAGCACGTTTTCCCAGTGCCTTGGAAAGGTCGAAATTTCGCACGGAAGGATAAGCAAGAAACTGGATTAGCTGCATATTTCGCATAATTTTGTGACTTCATTACTTCTGAGAACAATCCATAATATTTTAATTGTTTTGCGATCCCATATATTTACTTTCACGGCACGCGAGGCGCCGATTTGAATATAAGCGGATATAATAAAAAAAATGGCATTCTGTGGCAGAAGCATTCCTCTTGATCCTTGTTGTGAATTGACAGAAAGCTGAGCCGTTGGTCCACCGCTCGAAGAGTTTCTGCGAGCACGATAACGGGTTGGAATGCGTTCATTGTCAAGAAATGTGCGATATTTTCAATGAAATGCGTTCGGACGTTTCTTTCATGTTTCTCAATTCTATTCCTTATGCCCCAGTTTGTTTTGACAGAGTGCTGTTTCCACCGGAGGCAAAACTCAAGGGTGGATATCTAGGGCCAGGGACACTCTCACAAGACGATCTCCGTGGATGAAACGAGCCAGAAAGACGCCGTTCAGGGTAAATGCCCGACAATTATATTGCATGCAGGCGCAGCAAGTTGAAAGTTTGGAAAGAGAAAGGACGTTCGGGTGTTTGCAGCTGATGGTTAACAATTTTATGAAACATTTCTTCACCCGACCTTATGACTGTCGGAGGGCCCTGTAATGTGCTGTTGCATGGATAGCAATTATCCGTGAATGGCAAACAGCTGCTAACATCGCAGATGGAGACATATCCCATATTCACCTTCCACCCAATGACGTACAAGGGAACTGCTAACGAATCTGTGTGCAGTAGCTCTTTGGCAGAGAAACTCAGGAATTTCAGGATTTCTGAAATTAGGAAATCGTGCATCGGACCCCAGTTTACCATGTGCAATACGAATTTCTTCCGGTTGTTCTGCCTGCACTCATTCTGCACTGTTTGAAGAAGATCACAGTTTTCGTAGATGTTTGGGCAACTCACCTGAACAGCTGGCCTGGAAACAGGGAAACAATACTCACACCGAGGCTGAGCCACAGAATCAAGATGGCCAACAGGGCGAAAAGGACTCAGAGCCGCTTTTGGTTTCCACGAAAGTGCAAGACATGATTTTCAGACAGGAAAATGACAGAGCTGCACCTGTTGCTTACTTCCATTCATTCTTGGAGCCCCCCGTGCCCGTAAAGACAGTGAGTATCGAGGGGGCAGACGGCATCGACAAAGGAAAAACAGCCGAGTGCACCAATGAGAACACAAGGGAGCTGGGGCTGCTTCAGGACTCTGTCAGCTCCAAGGAAAGAGCCAACAGAAAATCATTCGCAGCTTGTGGTTCCGGGGAGAGCGGCTCTTCGTCTGGAACAGACAGCTCGGCACACAGCATTTCTGATACGAAGGGCGAATCCGGTGATGCGATGGCAGGGGATGAGTCGGAAAGGAGCGTTGCGGAAATCGGGTCGACGGTGGAAGTTAAAATGAGCGTCGACCTCGCAACAGTGCTGGAGTCAACAGAGTGCGACAATTGCACTCCAGTGGAACACAAGGCGCAAGAGCGCCAGGTGCACATGTGCAGGGGGGTCACTGCGGTTATTGCGAAGCGGATATCAATATAGTTCGCTCAACCGTAGGGCAAGACGCAGCATTGTAATCATCCGTTGAGAGCAGGGTGCATGGAGCCCCGGATTTGTCAAGATGTTCTACTGAGGGATGCATGCGAATAGGCGATCACACAAATTTGCTTTTTTCACATTTGGAAAGCATTCACTGCACGTATGCCAATCATCACTTTTGTGCCAGTAAACCAGAAATATTTGAGAAATTTGCATGAATCAGCGGAAAGGAAAACCAGAGCACAAATGGACAGTATCTTAAGCCACCATCCTGTCGGATATTTTCATTGCCTGAACTTGCGGGGGGAGATCTGCAAGAGCGATCGCATGGATCTATACTGCGCTCTTGGAAGCACCAACAAAAAAGAAGGCATCCGCGAAAAGAGTGACATTTGCAATTTCTGACACATTTAGGAGCATTTGAGGGAGGGAGGAGTGGATGCGAATTCAACAGGCGCAGCCACAAACACTGAAGGTCTTACAGCCAATCAAAATGCAGACTTAACTGATGCCAATATCAGATCCAAGGTTCCTTGTGGCGATGCCTTTCTGGACAGTATTTCTTCCCCCATGGTGAACTCCGCAAGCGAAATCGCTGAGGAAGATGGCGACGCAGACACAGAAGATCCTGAAGCCACCGTTGTTCATCAAATGGCCGCGCTGCTCAATGACATGGATGTTTGTTTGCCTTCTGGCTCCCCCAGCGCACCCCTGGCTAATGGCGAGCCGCCTACCGTGCTTGCTCATGTTAGAGCCGTCGAACAGGAAATAACCGTCCAGAAGGAAGTTCAGGGTGCAACAGATGCATCTGATTCATCAATTCGAAGCCGCGATGCAGCGGGCACCGATGTTTCAACGCGAGCTGATGCGAAGACGGGGAGCGGCGTATCTGTAGGGACCCAAAAGGAAGACAGAGTTTCAAGGGTAACTGTATGATGTACTTTTTGAGATGTGCATTTTGATGGTGAATTGGATGCAACACGAGCACAAGCGCGAATAAATCATATATTATGACAATTTTTGAGGTAGTTATTCACCACTATTGTAACAATAGATAGATTTTGCAGTCTTGACAGGCCTAAAATCGGAAACTAGACAATTGCAATGCAGCCACAACGTAGGCATCACATTCTAGCATGTACAGTCAAAATTGCTCTCCATGAATAGACTTTATTTCGAAAATAGAAAGGGAGCTGACCGCGCACAGGAGCAATGCTATTTCCGTCGAATATTCTTGCACATTTTAATATTGCGGCCTTTTCATTGTAACCAAAAAGCGATAGTTCATTACCACAGGGTGAAGTTCTCTATCTTCGATCCAAAGTCCAGGAGACAAACCAAAAGTTGGACAATGTCGAAAGGCGGAACGCACAGCTGCTTGCGGAGATCAAAGAATCCAACTTGAAGGAGCAAAGGACCGCAACAGCCAATGAGAGTCTGGAATCGGAGCTCAGAAAAATGTCGAAAGATCTCCGCGAGGCATTGGGAAAGGTCAATGCCCTCACGCACAAGCTGGCGAGGGCCAGGGACAGGGGAGAGGTGGGCGACAAATCTGGTACTACCTTAGCATTACTGCATCCCATACCGCTACGCGCGTGTGGCGCCGCACAAGCGGCAAGAGCATTGCATTGCGTGCACAACTGATTATTACCCATTCATATATTCTTATCCAATATACTGTGCTCGAAGCTGCTCTTCGCGTTTTTTTGAGCCATCTCCATATCGTTCCTGCTTTATTGAGGGAAACAAAGCGTCCTTTTGAAAAATTCATGTTGAAGCTAATGCCGTTTACTTGCAGAGAAAGGACCAATTAACATGTTCTGGGAGCGCATATGAATGCATTTCATCAGTGTTCTGCATGTTGAAAATACGAAACTAGCCCAAACCCGTAAAATTTGTACAAGTTTGAACACGTGTTATTTGGACCTTTTTTCCTTAGTGGTCTTCATTGCTGTACATCGCCAAGAAAAACCTTGGGGATAATAGGTAAATAAAAGGATGGAAAGTCGCAATTTCGCGTGCACACTCCAACGCGTGGTTTTGTGTTAATCTCCCAGAGAAACCGTGCCTTTCGCGAAGAAGACTTGCAATCCATCCGTGAAGCCATGAGGCGCTCGGCTGCTTCGAACCACGTCTGGTGAGAATGCCCCAAAATTGCCGTGGAATGATTGTGAGGACACAGCTTGGTAATGGATTATGACAAAGGTGCAATATTTCCGCGCAATTGAAAGCCGAGATTAGCAAAGCGTTCAGTTCATTCTGTTTGCATCTTTAGACACCAATGCACCACCTTTCCATTCTCAGATGGGCTGCATCGACGCCAAGGTGAATGTTGCTCACAAACGCACAATCAACTAGGCTTGGGGTTGAAATGCGGTATCGTGAGCAATGTATCCCTGCCTCCTGAAATTTGGACAAAGTTATATCCCAATACCTGGTGGCCCATTTTGCAGGATCTGTCCTTCATCGTCTTGAAGCCTGCACATCCTTATCTGATGAGTTGGTCGTCCAGCGGCAATGAAAATTTCAAATGAGTCAGCCGAGCGCACTTCTTCTGTTGTCAGGTCTGTCAGTCTGTATTTTTTAATCAAACCTGCCTGAGCACGGCTCTGCATGGTTACTGCAGGTACGAGCGGTTCTGCGGCCTGCCGTCAGACAAATAGACACCGGTACAGCGGACCCGCCACATGTCGTCTACGGACAATTCCAGTGCGCCAAGGGGGAAAAACGGTGAAAGAAACTATTTCAGAACAAATGCGGCCCTAATTTGAGGATTTAATCGATGATTGTAGGCCAGGTATTGGAGGAGCGAAGGCTGCGAGAGAATTGATAAATCTGAATCAGCTGCAAACTGGACACTTAGGGGCCATGGGTGACCTATAAATGTTGTATGTTTGGGGCATGAAGATCGACGATGTCGTTGTACGGCATTTGCGATGATGGAATCTGGAGTTTTCAGATGGATCATTGGGGTCAATGTTGTTCTTGGTTTGGGGAATGTAATTCATGTGTGCTCAATACATATCAATAGTCCATACCGGGGCTTTCTGGGTTCTTGGAGTTTCGAGGGACGTTCTGCTGATGAATGCCTGATTCAGGCTTTATGATGTACTTTAATCGGCGGATTCATAGATCTGCACATAATATGCTGAGTTTTCGAATCCGATCCGCCCCGATCAGATTAGATCAGTTCAGATCAGCTGCGTCGCATGCAGCAGATCTCCATCACACTCATAGCAAACTTCTGTGTGCTTCAGTGCATTGCGGTGCAGCGATTACCAGCATAGACCACCACTCTGAGTGGCGATCAATCATCCATTGTATCTTTGAGGGCACAAGATTTCTTGCAGAGACAATTTTGTGCTGGAAGAATACGTTGCCGGTAAATATGGCATCGTGAGGTGCTCATGAGCACAACTATAGTATGACGTATTACTTTTCTATTCAGTCGATCCTAACGTGGCCACCATGGAACAGTTCCAGCCAAGCTTTCGCAGCACAAGGCCTTGCGAAAGAAATAGGCGAATGCGCAACTGCTTGCATTTCCAAAGTCCTCACGTAGCAGCAAGGGCTTCCGCAAATGCCCAGGCCATAAGTTCTTTTGATTTCAGAGACTGACTGCCATTGCACCTGCATCGGAGCAACGTACATCATAGCCAAAACGCGCCCGCCGCAAGATACACCCACCGCCCGGTTGGCTTTAAAATAAACCGCGACAATGTCAATGTTGTGCCATGGAATATTCCATGGCAAACACGTTCTGTGGCCTCGCAAATGCTGTCAACATGGACCGTCCTGACTGCCAGAACGGTTCGTTTTGGGGGGAGTGCAACATTGACATGGCAACGAGTTGGCGATTAATTATGCTTCCCAAGGAATGTAAGAAGCTTCTTACATAGCTTAAGCCACGGGATAACAGAGAAGTGTGTATCAAACAGAGTTTATTTGTGCGACAATGATGGGAACAGCAGCTTAGAATCCAACACCCCTGAATTGTGAATGGTGTGTATCCTCAATGCTCTTTGTCGCTCAGCAACAGAGCGCCCATTGGTGATGGAAAAATTGCATTTTGTATACCCCGCTCCGCGTCTGTTTGTGGGAACCATTACTAGGGAGCCTGTGCTCACCTACCCCATCGCCGACAAATCCCTCAACTCCTCTGGTCGCGCAGCAGTTTTGCAAGCTTATCTTGTGATCTTTAATCACTGACACGGATGGCGTCCTCGGGTAGGAAGGGATGCAGCAGGAAGGCAGCTTCAAAATGGACTCTGCAGCCAAGAATGCAAATCACAGAAGCAAAAGCTGTTACAGAGATTTGTTTCCCTACATCAACCACAACTACCTTCCTAGAAATAAATTCAGCTTTTCAAACAATCAACAGTCCCGCACATTGCCAACCACCCTCACCACGAATCTAAGAGAAAAGCTGTGATCAAATCACTCAAGTCTCTGGTCACCAAAGTTCTAGCGCCTCAAATGGTACATATGCATCCTGATGTGCATCAAGGTGCACCCATTCTTGGCACATTACCATAAACTCCCCGAGAACTGCAGCAATGGTGTTAAAAAGGAAGAGTGGTCCCGGCCGCGGATTCACAAATCAAATGGTTGTTCCGAAGCATGCCTTGCCCTAGCAGCAAAGGCGGCAGACCCCTACTCAACACCACCTGCGTTGCGATCCAAATCATGTGGTTTTTCCTTACCACCGCTTGTTGAGGCTTGGGAAATATAGTTAGATTCCAATAAAACTACACAATAATATGCGTACTTTGACAAAATTCTCAAATAGGCGTATTTTTCGACGCATTTTGGGTCAATTATACGAAATAATAATTAATTAGACGAATGAATGAATGTGCCTTGCCATTTTCATCCCACCGACCTGCGACTTGCATGCCACAAGGGAGCTGTGTTACGAATAGGATGTGGGTGTGGGGTTCCTGCCCTCTTTGAGCCGCGGACCCGCCTCGCCGGGCACCTAGGTCCTTACAGGGCACCTAGGCGGGACCACCCCTCCTACTCCCGTATCCCAATATGGATAAAGGTTACAGTGGGTGAGGAATAGTACGTGCCTTGGGCAGGGCGTCCCCCACACCAAGGGCCATTAGTAGGACGTCTCCCACATCAGGCTGGTGCGCGTAACATTCGTCCCCCTCAGGGAGAGGGGCGTCCTCGTCCCAGTATAAGTGGATACGGGAGCAGAAACATTGCATGTATGTTGGTGGAACTGGCTGTGTGATTTGCCACATGCCCAGTTAACAAAACACAACACACAAAACAGTTTTGGATGAAGAGAAAGAGTGGTTGTTTTACATGACCGTCCCGGCCTTCACAACCCTCATTAAAACTCTTCCTCAGCCAAGTGGCTGGAAATGTTTGACCTCCCGGCCTTTCATCGGCGACCACGATGCCGAGTACCACCAGCAGCCCACGCCGGTACAGATCGGCCCGGTGCGGCACCCCGCCGTCGCCCACGTCCGCGTGCACGCTCAGGCGCACGGGGAAATGGCACGTAGGGGTCGGCGGTCTCCAACCTCTCCCCGTTGAGGATCGCAACGGACATGGCGTTCATGTGTCCAAACTGCGACCTTGCACGGGGGGCAGTATACCCAGTGTTTTTCTGGGCCCAGCGCAAGAGAACCTGTCAAAAGCATAAGCACACATGAGCATGTTTCAGTATGTACATCCCGTACTTCATGCAGTTTGCATTCGCATCACAGGTGTTCTGCCATTTTCAAATGCTTGAACCAATTCCTGTGCATTTGCAACTGACTTTGCTGATTCCCAGCTGTTATGCTCATGTCCATATCCCAGCCATTTGACAAGGTACTCAACATAGTTTTTGCGTCTCCCACGCTTTTTAATCCTTTTATCAAGGATACGTTCAACTTCATACTCCAGTTCACCTTCGATCTCGATAGGTACTGGGGGTGGCTGTACTCTGCCACTTGCTTTATAAGGCTTAATCTTCGATACATGAAATACTGGATGTATCCTATGCATGCTTTCCGGGAGTTCTAGTCGATATGCGACAGAACCTATCCCGTCGAGGATGGTGAAGGGCCCAATCCACCTCGGTAATAGTTTTCGAGTTCCAGGGTGTTTGAGAGTAATATGCTGTGTTGAAAGGAGGACGTCATCTCCTTTACTAAACGACACCTCTCTCCGATGGCGGTCAGCATGCTTTGACTGCCTATCTCGTGCTTTCTCTAAGCACGCCCTGGCCTCTTTCAGCGCTGATTGGACACGGTGATCAAATCGTGTCACTGCTGGTAATCCCTCCACGAGGGGTGTACCAGACTGCCTCAAATAAGGCTGCTGCGCCCTTTCAATGGCCACTGCCAAGCCGCGGGCATTCGGATTGTCATAGCCCTTTAATGGCTTCCGAATTTGCACACCAAGAGCTAAGGGACTCTTTGGGTGCCTCCCGTAATTCAGATAGAACGGGGTTTCTTGGGTGGAACTGTTTTTCGAGTTGTTCATTGCAAACTCGGCCATGGCTAACAGTTCATCCCACGCGTCATGGTCAGAACGCGTATAACTGCGTAAGTAATCCTCCAGAACCCGATTCATGACTTCGGTCTGGCCATCCGTCTGCGGATGGTACGCAGTGCTCATGTTGAGCTGGATCTTCCACCTCTCGGCCAGGTACCGGTAAAACCTGGAAGTGAACCGAACGTCTCTGTCGGACACTATCTGAGAGGGGAGGCCGTGGTGCCTTATCACATTCTGCACCAACAGGTCAGCTGCTCCTTCTGCGGAGAGCTCGGTGGTCGTAGCTGCGAGACGGACTATTTTGGTCAGTCTATCGACGAACACGACGATAGTATCATGACCTCCCTTAGTTTTTGGCAGTTGTGTAATGAAGTCCATGGACAACTCTGTCCATGGCTCCTCAGGAATGCCCAGTGGCTGTAATAAGCCTGGGGTCTTATGACGAGGGTACTTTACCTGTTGACAAACCAGGCAAGTATCGACGTACTGGTGTACTTCTCGTCGCATTCCTGGCCACCAGTAATGCCGCTGGACCAAGTCCAGGGTCTTGGCTTGACCAAAGTGTCCTGCACTTGGATGGTCATGAGCCAACTGGCAGATCTCAGTCCGCAGACTGGGAGACTCAGGGATATACACCTGAGTGCCTCCCAGCCACAACCCGTCTGTACAGCGCATATCTTGCTGCTGTCTAACAGACGCAAGCTGGGGATCCTCGCCATAGGCCTGACGGATCCTGGAGGCTAGATCTTTGGCCTCTACCGTTTCAGTTGCCTCTTTTTGGCTGCCCCGCTTATGCTTTACTCTTAAGCCACATACAACTAGTTGACTTTTCCTCTTAGCCTCCTGCTCATCGGGCGATGGAGGAATGCGAGAAAGTGGATCAGCCACATTCTTTCGCCCTGGGCGGTATTCCCAGTCAAAGTCAAACTGTTGTAAGATTTCTGACCACCTGGCCTGTCTGCGGCTCAGTTGTGGTTGTGACTTAAGGTAGGTCAACGGACAGTGGTCCGTTACCAGTTTGAAGCATGTTCCTTCGAGGTAACATCTCCACAACTGGACAGCATGGACCGAAGCTAAAGCTTCCTGGTCTGTCACGCTGTAGTTCAACTCCGCTGGGAGGAACTTTCGACTCGCATAACAAATAGGGTGATTGTCCTGCATCAGGACCGCCCCCACAGCAATTTGTGAGGCATCGGCGATGACCTCAAATGGTCTCTCAGGATCTGGCATTTTGAGCAAAGGAGCCGTGGTCAAACACTCCTTGATGTGCTCAAATGTTGACTGACATTTCGACGTCCACTCCCACTTGCCATTCTGTTTGGTCAAGTCTGTCAAGGGAGTCGCCATTTTCGAATAGCCCTGAATGAACTTTCGAAAGTACTTTGCCAGTCCGAGGAACTGCTGTACGTGCTTCACGCACTGAGGTACAGGCCAGTTCTTCACCTTTTCAATCCCTTCGGGATCTGGGCGAATTCCTTCTTGAGACACGATGTGTCCCAGGTAGGAGATCTCCTCCTTATTGAACTGACACTTGTGCATTCGACAGTATAAATTTTGCTGTCGTAACACTTCTAACACCTGCCGAAGGTGTTGTATGTGTTCCTCAGCAGTTCGGCTAAACACCAAGATATCGTCCAGGTAAACTAGGACGTGTTTGCCAAGTTGATCACCAAATATATGGTGCATCGTCTGCTGGAATATTGCAGGGGCATTCGCAAGTCCAAAGGGAAGTACTTTGAACTCGTACAAGCCCAATGGCATAACAAACGCCGTCTTGGCACAATCTGCCTTATCGATCCGTAATTGGTAGTACCCTTGCTGCAAGTCAATAGCCGAGAACACCTTGGCTCCTTGCAGTTGATCCAATAGGGTATCTATTCTCGGGATCGGCCACTTATTCTTGATAGTGGCTTTGTTCAATGCCCGATAATCAATACACATTCGGAGGCTGCCATTTGGCTTAGGAACGAAAAGTACAGGGGCCCCAAAGGGACTACTGATTTCCGTAATCAGACCTTTCCTCAACAGGTAATCCACCTGTGATCGGATCTCCTCCATTTCCTTCGGGCTGTACCGGAAAGCTGGTCGCTTAACCGGTTTGGTCCCTTCCTCCAATGGGATAGTTAATGACACTCCTCTGTCTGGAGGTAATCCCTCAGGGAGTTCATCGGGGAACAGATCTTTATACTCCTCCAAGAGGGCTGTGATCTGTGCTGGTGGAACAGCATAAGTTGTGGTCTCCTGACCTGATGTGGCCAAAGGGCCTGGTGCGTCCCCCTCAGGGAGGTCGCCGACCCGGCGAACCAAAACCAAGCGCAATGGAGAACCACGCTGGTAGGCTCGACGAGCAAAACCCAGCGAACACAAATGACCCAACCGACGGGCCGGTAAGGAAGGAGAAACAGTGGAACGGGGAGTACTACGAAGAGTAATCTCACGTCCACGAGAAACGACATGGATATGACCACGACGATAATCAATGACACCGGCATGCTCATAGAGCCAATTGTCGCCGAGAATAATGTCATAGTCGTCAGAAAGGTCAATGACCAGGCAACGGACTGTGTCCTTGTAGCCTTGAATGGTCAAGGGGACAGCGACAACCCCCAAAGATGGGAGGGATGTCCCATCCGCTAATAGCACTTCACTTTCCATGTGAGGATCATCCACACGTGGAGGTGTGGAGAACGCCGTGGGATCCACAATACGTCGCGTCGCACGTGCCATACGGCGAAGGCGATTAATGCGACGAAGCTGTCGATTAGACAGTGCATGTGGCGAACGGGGCTTTAAGCCTAACTGACGACAACACGTCGGGTTGATGTACGCGGTGCCAGTCGCCCCGGTATCAAAGAGAATTGAGGCGGGCTGGTGCCCGACCTGGCCGGTAAACGTCAAACGAGGCTGGTCTTGTGAGACCCCTCTGATGCGGTGTTCCGCTGATCCCACCAAGGGTTGATAATATACGTTTACAGGCCAAGGAATGCCAGGCATTTCCTTGCGACCAGGACGATCATCCTGCGGTTGTGTAAACAACCGGGTACCCTTTGGGTAATGTACCAGAATGCGCAAGGTGCGCAACCGGGGATCGTCCGTAAACGTTCGCCATGCAGGCAGTAATATACATGCGCCTACTTGTGTAGAAGCTTTTGCTCTTTCCGCAAAATAATGGTCCAAAAAGGACGCTGCCTGTTGGAAAGGTGGATTAATCCACGCAAATTCATGAGCGAGTGGTTTCCGTAGGAAACTGTCGGCTCTTGAGCAATATCGTTCGCAAAGTGCATTATCCCCATTGGGGTTGGCACATGCATCAAGTGTGAAACGATATGCAATCAGTGATTGGATGTGCTGAAAATGCTTAGGATGCAACATGCGATCAGAACGATCGAGGTCACTGCGAGGACCCTTTTTGGTCCTGTCCGGCTGCGCCGGTGTGTGAGACAATTTCATCACACGATTCACAGCAATTTGTGCAGCTCGCACTTTCGGAACAGGAATCACCGGTGCTGCATTCATGCGCACCTCCATCGGTGCAGTTCGCAGTTTCACACTGGTGATGTTATGCTTTCGCATTGCCAAACACAGTTTGGTGGAAGCATGTAATGCTGACACGCGTTTGCGAGCGGGACCCACCGGCATCTGCGGGAGTACTCCACGCCCTTCGCATTCGCGGGGATGGTCAGCTGAGTAGGGCTTGAAGCACTTGTAACAGCGTCCAGCCCGCTTCAAGACTTCCAACGTTGTGTCGCGTAATTGCGCACTGTTGGTGACCATCTTTTCTTCCATTGGGTCGCGGATGTCGGCCAGCGGCTCGTAGTTCCGCTCCCCATGTGAAGCCTGCGACTGCATTTTCATAGCAACACGAGAACCTTTGTAAGTCGTCCCTCCTTGACCTCTCGGTCTGTTATTCAAAACTGGTTTGCCACGATGATCCACTTTCAATGCGTGGTATTTTTGAATAACTCTGTTAGGAGCAAGACGACTACTCGTGTGCGGTTTGCCATCCCGGCTTTCATTTCGACGAGAGCCATATGCCTTGTATTCTTGGTCATATGTTGGTCCCACTTTATATAAATGCGCCCTCGGGCTGGCATAAGTGGTCCATTGCTCATCATCTTTATTTAAGAGGCATTTCCTCTTAATATCTGGACGGAGTCCAGTATACAATGCATGCAACTTGGAAAATCATCAAGTTCGTTCTCACACTTGAGAAACATTTGTTCCAAGAGCTGCATATATTTGATTGTATCGGGACCCGAGGTCCCTGCCCTTGTAAAGGCTGCTATTTCCGACCGAATTTCGAAGTCGGAACATTTATGATCATAAAGTGTCTCCATGCCATACTTAAACGGTTCCCATGACAGTTGAAAGTCTGGCTGTGAGAGCACTTCTGCATCAATTGTTATCCCCCATATGTGTCCCAACTGGGCTAGTAGGCCATGTTTCACTGACTTTTCAAGAGTATTCAGTGCTATCCATCCCCATTGTGTCCGGGGTGCCATAGTGGTTTTGAAATACATGATGATTTCTTGTAACCACTTGGTTAAGGCCTGTTTATCTTCATTCCATTTTGGGGGTTTCATGCCCTGACTGTTCATCTTAGGCATGTTCATGCTCACCTGAGCTTCCCTTCCGGGTTCGTAATAAACTGGCGCATATGGAATCTCCTGCGCCGCTGCCAAATAGGCTTGACCGGTATAACCCGGCCCTTGGGGATTGTACCCCTCCGGAGGCGGTGGAGGCCCCATTTCCGCCCGATGTGGCTCAACAGCCTGATCACCCTCCAGCCCAAACAGAAATTCCTCATGTGGAGGTTCCTGGGTCTGGAAATGACCGGGCGGGTACTCGTACACTCTCTCGTAACCTCCCGATCCGGATGGATGGGATGATCCACTGTAAGCAGGTGTTGGGTACTCCTCTTGTCTTGGGGCGATCTCCGCCTGTGGTACCCTTCCGGGTTGGTATGCCCTCCCGGGCTGTGCCGCCATCCCTGGCTGATAGTACCGAACTGGCGGATACACAGCTGACTCCGGCGCAAATGGAGACATCTCTTGCAGCCTTTGGATCTTTTGCTGCGTCGTTTGCACAGGAGGCTGTGATGTCCGCTGTCCAGCCTGCCCCATTGTATAAGGCCGCACCGGCTGTCTTGGCGCCATTTCTGGCTGAGCCACTGGACGAGCCGGTGTGGAGGGACCTGCCTGCATCGATGGTCCCGGGGCATTTGCACTGGTCCCTCTTCAGGGACTTTTCGGCCAGTTCTCTGGATGGCCTGCTATTCCATGGCTGCTTCTTGACCCTCTGGCACATATATCCCCAGTGCCGTCTGCTGCGCATCAAAGAGGCCACGCAGCTTCCCGGGTATACGTTGGAGGGCGTCCCTTGGGACTTGGGCCCTGTATGGGGCATGTCCTCCACGGGGATGATAATACCCCTTAAAGTATACCCCTCCATGAGGGTCATGAAAGGCGCCCAGCGTATCCCAAAAGCCCCTCGTGTCCTGTATGACAGGGACACGCATCACTGGGGTGGGCTTTGCAGCCTCGTGCGGCACCTTGGCACGTCCACTTTGATCAGCCGCCATTTGCTGGGCGCGGCGTTCCTGGTATCCAGGCCCCGGTTTCGCCGGTTTGTAGGCAATTTCCTGCCGTCCATGAGAAATCTGCTTTGCTTCTTGCAGCTCCAGATATGCTGCATAGTCTTCATCCCCCATCAAGGAACGAAGCTGTGCAGCTTTCTCTGCATCCGCTTTTGCTTTCTGCAAAGCAGCTTCCTGCCTCTGCAGGATCTCATAGGTCTCCCGTCTTTCCCGGGGAATTGGACTGGCAGGTTCACCTGCTGAACCGAGATACACAATCTCATCGTTACCAGCAGAATCACCAACTTCTGCACGGTTACGCGTTTGTGTATTCTTCACAACAGGTCGCAGCAAAGACAGTTCAACAGGATGATTACCTGAAACTGGCCTTTGCGGGCTTTTGGATTCCTCCTTTGCCTTTCTAGGCTGTGTTCTCGCCTCTGCAGGCGGGTCTTTTGCCTTATCAGGCTGTTCTTTCGCCTTTGCTTCTCCAAGCGGGATCTCCCTTTCCGGCATCCTTTGCACCTTAGGACCGCTGGTTTCCACAACCGATGGCGATGCCGGCTCCGGTTGGATAGGGGCAAAGTGGGCAGGGTGGTTTACACCACTGTCACTGCCGCTACTGTCCTGCTGGTCTGCCCAGCGGGTGGAGGTCCCCTCCTTGGCAATACGGGCAAAGGCCTTAGCCTGCTCGGCCGGATCCAGCTCATCGACCTTGGGCTGTACCTCCAGGCGTTGCGCCTTTTGGCTGCCTCCTGCGGAGAAAAACTGCTTGATCTCAGCCTTGCGCTGGCGTTTGTGAGCTCGCTTACGCTCATACTTTTCAGGATTCAATTGACGATCCCGCTCACGTCGCAGCGCTTTCAATTCTCTCCGCTGTTTGGCCTTTCTGGCCTTTTGCTCGTCTAATTTCTTTGCCCGAGCAAAACGATCTCGGTTACGAATCCGTCGTCTCTCTTTCTCCATCCTATGCACTTGTGCACGGGTTGACATATCACCCGGCAAAGGAGAAGCACATGATGAGAACGACAATTCCGAGATCTCCTCCCACCGCTCGTGGGGATCATTAGGGTCCGGTCTCTCTGGACTCCCCTCGCTCACGTCCCATGGTTCCGGGATATGCCTGAGCGCAAAGGCCATCTTTTCTGGCCAATTTGGGTCCTCTTTGGCAATTTGATCTGCCATTCCAGGACCATACCACCTTTGTATTCTAACCAGTCTGGCGGTGGTTAACCTTTCCCCAAACTGGTCGGCGGCCATCCGCCATCCCTCGTCAAGCTCATCGACGAGATCACTGTGGAACTTTGTCCACATTGCATGGCACGGTGGTTGCCGGCTATATGGATCTCGAGTGTCTGGAACGAACTCCAGCACCCTTGAGCTTTCACCCGGCCCCCATTCTGGTAGCGCAGGCCTCCGAGGGCTCCAATTATGGCCTCCCGGCCTTGGCGGACTTTTTCCGCAAACAACTTGAGCGCTTTCTGTGAGCGACTCATCTCCAGTCCCGTCCGATCCACTAGGTGTTCTCACATGCACCTGGGATTTGAGCCGTAGCTCCGGGATCTTGACCTTCCGGCCTTGCATTCTCTCAACTCGCCCTAAGGCTTTGGCCTCCCGGCCTTTGTAGGGAGATTTCTCACTTTCCATCGGCCGCTCACCTGGCGATGGACTCTTCCGCTTGGGGCGCTGCTTGCCAACAACCTTCCAATCTTCCTCTGGAATGGTTGGCATGGGCAGCTCCGACGGACTGGGGGCCCTCACAGCTGGCACCACTTGTTGGGCGCTTCTCTCTTCTGCCTCCTGGGCCCGCTGCTTTTGCTTCAGGAGGCGGTCACTCAACGCCTTGACCTGGTCTTCGGCGGAGGTTTTGGCTTCTTGTGCCTCGCGGCTCTGCTGCTTCGCCTTCTTCATGGCCGGCTCTTTCTCTCGAGCTTCTTTCTTGGCCTTGTTGACGGCGATCTCCAGCGAGGCGATCCTCTCGGCGGTCTCTTCATCCCGCTTCGCTCTCGCCTTCTCGGCCGCGGTATCCGCCATCTTCTGCAGGAGCTCTTTGATACCAGGGATCTTCAGCAACGTCGCCGCCGCCTCAGCGCCCTGGTCTTGCTCCTGTGTCTTCTCCGCCGCCGGCGGGGTATCCACTTCTTCCATCGGCTCATCTTCCCCTAAGGGTACCGATGTGGCTGTGGAGGGTCCAGCCATGTCCTCCCGGACTGTTACACCTCCTGGCCCATCCCGGGCTTGTTCAGTTCCTTGCCCATCCCGGGCTGTTTCGATCGCCTGCCCATCCCGGGCTTGTCCTTCCCCCTGCCCATCCCGGCTTGTTCCTCCGATTCCTCAGCCTCCATGGAGGAGGCCGGGGAAGGGCTCCGGCGTCTCGTACTCTCGCGCGCTCCCAGGTGGAAGCGTGGCCGCCACCCTCAGGCGGCTCCGAAACCAAATGTTACGAATAGGATGTGGGTGTGGGGTTCCTGCCCTCTTTGAGCCACGGACCCGCCTCGCCGGGCACCTAGGTCCTTACAGGGCACCTAGGCGGGACCACCCCTCCTACTCCCGTATCCTAATATGGATAAAGGTTACAGTGGGTGAGGAATAGTACGTGCCTTGGGCAGGGCGTCCCCCACACCAAGGGCCATTAGTAGGACGTCTCCCACATCAGGCTGGTGCGCGTAACAAGCTGGGTATGCTGTGGATGCGACAAGGAGTGAGTGGCAATTCCGAAGGTCTTTGATACTGCAAAACACTTTCCAGATGCCACAGCCAAGCATGGTATATATGTATATTGTGGCGCCATTGTGACGGGTGGCGATGAACGCCGGTGTTGCCATTTGGTTGGCATCACCAGATATGGGGTGGCAGTGTGCTGTCGGAACATGCCGGACACAGTCTAAACTCAAAAGATTATTGCGATGTGGTTACTTGGGGTTAGGCAGTTATTGGCATTTTCCGAAGTGAAAATTATGTAATTGGGGAAACCGCCCTTTTTTAGTGTTATTTAGAGCTTCCTAGTTCCAACGCGCTTTTAAACACCCGATTCCATTAAGAAACGGCAAAGATATGGCCTCCTGAAGTCGTAATACTTATGGGCAGGGGGTCAGGTGTTAGATGCTTGGAATTAGAGGACAATGGGTCTATCGTAGGTGAACGGTGGATGGTGGCGATGTGCCTGGACGTGCACTTGTGTTGTCTTGTCTTGATGTGACAGCGATGGACCCGCGATCAGGCACTGCGCATGCGATATGTGCGCACGCATGCTGTGAGTCCGTGTAACACTCTTGGCCCACTCTTTGGCCTCCCGCGAGCCAGCGAACCATGGCCCAACAGCTGGGCCCAGCTGCGCCACCACCTCTTGCTGACAGCAGGCCCCGGGGATCGATCCCAATCAAGCATTGGGCCCACCACGCGACCACAAGAACGTCTGCCCCAGATACGCCCACCGTCCAAGGTGGAGAGGGCCGGCTAACCTCCAACAGCTAAGCCGCAGGGCAGGGTGACCCCACGCCTCCAGAAACCAGCGGTTGCCGACGGGGCCACAACAATTGTATGATTGCAAGAGCAGCATCGTAGAAAGAAGTGAGGCAACGAAGTTGCAAATATAGGCCGCAACATCAATCCATCCGCCAAGTGATATGGATGTTGGTTGATTGAATCTGGGTGTCATTGAAGTTGTGTAAACAACTAGCCCCCTAGCACTCATGAGTGGTTTAACGATGTAAGTTGTCTAATGATGTATTTGCTACTATAGAGGTAGTGGGTGAGGATGTCAAGGGTGAGCCAAACACGGATGCTAAGTGATTGAGTTTGCATGTCATTGAGATTGTAATTGTAATATTTTGCTATATTTTAGACCTTTTTTAGGCCCAAAATAAAAATACGCAATAATACATATATATTACCGTATTACTATTTAAGTGTTATCCGTATTTCCCAAGCCTGCGTTGGTTTCTCCCGTCCACCTGTAACTAGAAGAGCTCGTCCTCAGCACTCATGCCGAGCTCCACACATCCCGACGTTGGAGTGACCTTCTAGATGCCCAACTCAGCAATCCGTCAATGAAGAGTCTCCTGATACATTGCTGTATTGACAGAGGTGTTCTTAGTTTAGGAATCCATCATTAGAAATATTCCAAGAGGGGGAATGTCGGAGGGATGCCACCCTTGGTCGGCACCTGGAGAGAACATTCGAGAATTAGAGCTAATTCACCACCAGCGCCCCACGTCCCAGACGATCAAATTTGATGGCAAGGGACCCACAAGGTAATTCCTTCAGTTGCTCACCATAAACCAAGCATCGCTTTGGTACTACTTTGTAGTAGTTGCTTGTGCGGTTATTTTTCCTCTTGCCAAGAAGAAAAATAACCGCACAAGCAACTACTACAAAGTACTAAGTGCCATGCCACTTTCTCCCAAAAGGATGTGGAACACATTCTTTTCCGCCAGTCGTGGCGCTGATATGGCAGTGACTGGCCCATGTTTGACATATGGCTGCATGACTATCAAGGGACATGCCTGTCCTCCATATCTCTGTTCTCCGGGCTGTGTCTCCGGTACACGTGTACCGTGGCCTCCCCTGCCTCCGACATAGTCCCACCCCGAACCCGATGTATCAGCGCGCAATCCCCTCAGCTCTGCATTATGGCCCCTTACTTCACGATGAAGATCGGCTCGAGGCCCGCTACCCAACACGCAATACACAACGTGCGTCCGACCTGCACAACGCTAACAGTCGCCTTGGACAGCGCGCACCACGCTGTGCGCGCCACCATCCTCATGGACGCCTCTCCTGCTGGACACTTGGTGACCGCCTCCGACGTTTCGCGGGCCACCTGTCGGCTGAGCCAAGCCTTACACCGGCTGCTCCTGTTCCTCCCGTGCTCCTTACGTTAACCACACGGGACACCGCCTGGGTACTAGTGCCCGCGCCGCCCCGCAGCCTTGACTTGGACCTGGGCGCGCCTTTTGCCAGTGGGCCCTTTCAGTCATGGCGATCGAGCTGCAGCCCGAGTATGGCTACGTGATCGCGTCCATCGCGGCGACCAACTTCGTCGTCCAGTACATGGCGGGGCAGGTGGGCGCCGCGCGCAAGCGCTACGGGGTGCCGTATCCCAAGATGTACATGGAGGGAGACTCGTACGACGCCAGGACCTTCAACTGCATCCAGAGGGTGCACCAGAACACGGCGGAGAGCGCGCCACTGGTGATGGTGACCAACGCCGTCCTGGGGGTCGTGCACCCAATCACCGCCTCCGTGCTGATGGCCGCGTATTTGGGTAAGGCCCCAGTGGGTTGCCATTGCGCTGGCTTGCCTTCACCATGTTTGCTGGGTTATGCAACGTTTGCATGCACGTGCAAGATCAGTGTGCGACACTGTTGTGCACCACCATTGCGCCAGCTTGCCTTCCCCAGTTTTGTGGGCATGCGCAAGATCAATGTGGATGGCCCTGTGGCGTGCCTGTGCTGCGTTTGACCTGTGTCTTCGAGTGTGTCCCACCGGGTGCTTCCAAAGCGCCAGGCCGTGGTATCAGTATCTGTGAACGTTTGTTGCCTGAGAGCTGTTTGAGAGCTGGCTTGTTTGCTTGACGCCGTCTGAGGCGCGCACGTTCTGTCCGCCAGTGGGCAGGCTCGTCTACTCGAAGGGATACAGCACTGGGAGGCCGAAGAACAGGATGCCGGGAGTCCTCATATCGTGGACAGCATGGCTTGCGTCCGCATGTGTTGCTGTCTATGCTGGCATCGCCCGCACGGGGATGCTCAGCAAGTGACGTGCCGTGATCGCGACCACAAAGGTGGCAAGCTGCATATGCAGATGGAAAACCTTTGACTGGGTGTGTTTTCTTGTGCCCAACTTCCTCGAACTGGGATGATTAGGAGGAGGATGAATGGCTTTGGCGGTTTTGGCTGTTCTCAAGGCAAAACAAACCTTCAAAAGCCAATGCAGGTGGGGCTGTGTCACAACTTGGCACTATCACCAGACTTGCCCACTGAGAACCCCAGGCTGTTAGCATCGCATGTTTAAAGACTGCCTGCCATGTGATGACATGCTTTTCAATGCACACAAAGATTGAAAGCACAGTACCATGTGGCGATCAGAAGCTACATCGCCAATCTTGGCATAGAGGCCTGAGCGATGCCAGAAATGATCACATTGGGGTTCCTTGAAAGCCACAAAGCATTCAACTTCCCAAGAATGAACGAAACAGCTCTAAAACACCTGCCTGAAGGCGCGCATTGTCAACCAGCGACCGCGGGCAGCTGCAATAAAAATAGCGTGGAGCTGTACATGTTCCCATCATGAATTGCCAGCAATTCCGATCCTGAACATTCCATCTGCCATCCCCACCCCTCCCATCCCCCTTTCGACAACATTCCATTGCTCCTACACTCTCATGCTCACGATGAATGGAAGTCGCTCAATCTGCACAAGCTGGAGTTGGGATGAAGAGGAATGCCTGCTGCATCAGACCTGCTAAAGATCCTGCTCTGTGAGAGATGTGCATTCAGATTGCGACGATATGGATGGGCACGTTTCAAGGGCCTTTTCCATAACAGCCTTGGCAGCAGGATCATCGTCAAAAGTACCTTCCACAATGGCTTCCTCGGTCTCGGAGCAGAAATCTGCAGCGCACAGTGCCACACGTTGTGTCAACATTGACTTGATCCCCAGAGCAAGCCAGGGACAGGTGGCTCAATTATGCCCAAATGTGCTGCATTTTTTCATCAACAAAAGAAGCAAATACGAATTGATTCTGCTTTCAGTGTTCCTGCATTCACATAAGTTGCAAGTGCTGCAAGCGTGCCCGCAACAAAGTGAATGACAACTTGGTGAAACAAACGACAGCCAGCTGACATTTCCACGTGGTCTACTATGCACGCCACCCAATGCTTAACACTCCAGTTCTGTCACAACTGGGCTCACTTCGTAGACATCCTGCATCTACCAGCTCAACTTTCTTGTTAAACAGTGAAGTGGCTATTTTTCTAGCACAAAAACTCTTTTCTGTGACAGTGGCCCCAACATTTTGTTTGCGACAGTGAAAGACACTTCGTTTGTGACAACGCAGTGTTGCAATAAAGAACACCACTGCCGCAAAACAGGGCAGTTTGGCATTTGTCTCTGTTGCAGACGAGAACACTCCACTGTTGCGATGAAGGATCATTATTTGTCCCGATAGTCACACTTGAGAGCCTCGTTTAGTCCATGGAAAACGTGTTGTAAGACACTATTTTGAACATTGTACCCTCAGCATCAAACGGATGCTAAGGAGGGGAGGGATCTAGGCCGAGTACGCTAAAAGATTATGTTATTGCACCAAAATCAAAATAAGGTGGGAAGGTGGACTGAGGCACAGGTGATCAGCGGCAGAGAGCTCATGAATTGTTCCAAAGCATACCTCAAGTTTTCAATCTTCGAGAAAGTCCTTAATGGATCCGTTTGCAGCCTTTGGGGCTGCCCCATCGCTTAGCGTGTCTCTTGGCATCTCAGTTTTCACCACAATCGCTAAACTTTGGTTGTTTTTTTCACCTATAAAAGTTCCTGAAGCTGTGTTGCGCTGTCAGTTAATGTTGCTGAGTCATCCTGCGTTGACATAAGGATTGACGCCAAAAGAGGGGGGAAAGGGGGAGTCTCAGCTTAGCATCCATTTGATGCTAAGTGTGCAAAATTCAAGTAGTGTCTTCCCTAATCAGTGCTGGGAGCTGTTACCAGCGGCCATCCATCAATGAGTCGAACTCCGTGAAGCGGGCGCGCGAAAGCTCACCTCCCGAATCGCCAGTGTTCACACGGCACCCGCTGGGGCAGTCTGGCGCATCTGCTTCACGGCAGCCGAGAAACGCCTTGAAATAATTGCAGAAAGGCGTGTCCTCCCTGATCCACGGTGAGAAATCCGTGAGCCCTGTGTAGACGCAGTTGCCATCATCGCCCAGGGAGCATTCGCCGTCGTCCTCGCAGTCGGCGGCGCTGGTCTCGCCGCACTCCGCAAAAATGGAGAGCCCAGCCGTGATCTCCGGGTTAAACAACGCCTGGCAGTGTGCACACGCAGGTGGTGAGTAAGAGTGAAGAAGTGCTGTGCGGAACATGGGGTGTGATTGGCACAGTGTCCAATGGGCAAAGGGCAGCAGTTTGTCATTTTGTGCCCATTGGTGCTACAGGATCTGCATGCAGCGAGAAAGTGAGCTCCAGGTGGTCGAAATCCCAGTTAATGGGATTAATACGACAGTGATGTGGAATTGCAAAAAGACAGCATTGTGCCACCTCAACTGGACTGCATGGACTACATATCAGTGAACAGAGTTCACGTGGATCTCTGCATCATGCACTGCAATGGGTAGGTGGGCCCGCCACTGAGAACAAGGCACGAACAACACTCACATCGGACAACACAAGAAAGAACCTTTTGATCGATCAATTGATTGATTTGGCATCTCTTTGGTCGACCACCTATATGTCCTGAAGAACTCTGACATTGTAAAGCCAATCCTGACACAGAATGTGCTATACTCTATCAGCTGGCTCACCTCTGACTGGGCATCCTCATCAGGTATACATACGTTTGAATCCCTGCAGGCAGCATTTTCGTCCGCATGTTAGTTGCTGAGGTTTCACGGGTGCAGCTTTGCAACATTCAAAATAGATGCAAAATCCAGAAGGCTTTGGTGGGACCGGGGGGTGCAAGTGCCAAGGCAATTTCACATTTGCACACCACCATGCATGGGCTAATGTAAAGATGAAAATGAGCACGTCACAAGAGACTGACTTCTTGGCCTCTAAGTGAGGGATTGTTGATTGTGGCAAATGTGGCAAGAGGAAATGCACCCAGGTATACTCCTTGGATGGGGCGAATTGAGACTGGTATATGATATGCCCACCATATGGCAGAAGGTAAACAGCCAGAACACGAAATCTGTCAAACTTCTGTTGTGGACGTCACAAAAGACATGCTTTTGGTGCCATTTAAGGCAGGACCAGGTGCATCTGCAACACCACCGATCGCTGTCGCCTCAGCCCAGAACTCACCACAAGCACCCTGGCAAGCTGACGCACTTCTCTTCAGTTCCAAACGATGCACAGCCGATACTCCTCAAAAATGCACTCCACACTGGGAGTGTGCAATCTTTCAGAGCCAGCAGGATGTCGGTTTGACAAGCACCCTCATCCACATCCCTGGAAACAGACAGCAGCAAATGGACATGACATGTGTAATCCATAAGCACAGAAGACCTTGTTGTGTAGCTATTCTCCACTGCCTCCACCGTCAGGCAACGAATCTCCAGCACTTCTTCTGGGAGAGTGGGCCCATGACAGCACGTGTTACTTTTCTGGTAAGTTGTTACAGCGGCATTTATTTCACTCCTGCACTGAGCAACACCTGTTTTGCTGTCACAATGTAATCCATGAATGTACCCTGGCACACAGCATTATGCACAGTCTGCCTCCCAGCAGGGCACTCTTTGAGTTGCAGCTCCTCACCAAGTGCACAATTCCTCAGCCTCACAAGCGGATTGACTGGTCGAGTCAAGGCAACCCTGCGCACACAACACAGAATCAACAGGTGCTGCAGCCACCCCTTCCTAGTGCGTCGTTTCTGCTTGTGAAGGCGTTCTGGGCCGTGGCACTATCTTCAAGTTGGCATTCGACGTGAGGCTGTCAGCAGCGCGCTGAGAAGCACAGTGTATGTCATGCAGGGGGTAACGACAACCATGCTGAAGCATTTGACTCCCCTGAATGGCAGCAGTATCAACAACAACAACATGTTCTCTGGAAAAACAAACAAGCCAGTGTGGTTTCCTTTGATTTCCGATCTGCCAGGTGTCAAACCCCACGACTTCTGAAAGTTTTTTTTGGAGACTGAGCATACAGTTGGATGCACACACCTTTGGGGGCTTGCATCGCCTTACACTTTCCTGCTAGGTGGCACAAGGCTGACGTATCTTGTGTTAGGACAGGGGTGGCTCCTGGGCACTGACTTGTGATGTAGTATTTTAGAAACAACAGTCAGAACAACAACAACAACCATAAAGGCTTGCTAAAGTACTCCATTACTGTGCACATTTACTGATAGTAGCTTGGCATTTGCTTCCTCACAGCACTTCACGCAACTGCACTGTGCTGCAAAATTGTTGTTCATGCTCAAATGGATCGGATCTGTTCCTGGAAAGGTAAATCTCCCTTCATGGGCTGGTCGAAATTTGGGGCTACAGCACAAAGTCAACTCAAATGCAGTGCCAGCAAACAGACACAGTGTCAAGTGAATTTCACTCTGCAACATTTGCACACTGCAACCAGAGTACAGGACATCTACTTAACAAACATCTGGCAACTGCTGAATCATACCCCACAAGCGCTGCACACCTGTCCTTGAATGTGGAGCAAAATGTGCACAAAGACACAAGGAAACAAAGCTGGAGCATTTCTGGGAACCCATGCCAGGAATATGCTGTTGCATGTTGACATCCAGACTATAACATGAACCCATTTTGACCACAAATGTTCAGCTTGACAAGGTAGATGTTGGGATGCCTTACAAGAAGTGTAAGCAGTGTTCGGATGATACTGGAGTCAGGGACGTTGATGAGGGCGTTGGCTCTGCACTCTCCTGCATCATCATCATATCTACAGGGATCTGAGCTGAGGGCGTCGTCCACAGTTGTGCCCGCCGGAAGCTCTACAGGAGGCTCCACGGGAGGCTCCGTGGGAGGCTCCACGGGAGGCTCTGTGGGAGGCTCCACGGGTGGCTCCGTGGGAGGCTCCACGGGTGGCTCCGTGGGAGGCTCCACGGGAGGCTCCTCGGGAGGCTCCGTGGGAGGCTCCACGGGAGGCTCCTCGGGAAGCTCCACGGGAGGCTCCTCTGGTTCAGTAGGGGTAGGGCTTGGAGGGGCCTCCGTTGTGGCTGGGGGTGTAACAGGGGTGACTGTCCCCGCCGTGACAACATCAGGTGATGAAAGAGGGCAGTCCGAGCAGACCTGCAGTACAGATGCAGTCATCAGTCTTTAGCCAAAACACAGACATCCAGCGTAAACAACATCAGCTGGGTGGAAGTCGCCAGCCAGTGATCAAGTCACTCTCCAGTGTGCCACTTCTTTCACAAGTTCAGCACCCACAGGAAGCACACTCAATGCCACTGTTGTCTGTGGCAGGACCTGCTGACAGTGGGCCCCGGCCTCGGCTGAGCTTGACTTTCCCCAACGGAGGCACCTTGACCACCTTAACGGCTGTGTAATTCTTGCCAACTCATTGACAGCAGATTTGATTGGGGCAACCTGTCTTCATCAGCTGCCAAACAGAGCTGCTCTTGTGTCACAACTACAAGGTGGCCAGCACAGATGGCAGGCCATTGCAGCACCACAAGGCCACATGGAAGAAGTAGTGGAAGGCACACACCGTGAGCATCTTCTCCGTTATCCAGGCGATATGGTTTGCAACTGAGGTATATACACCAGGCCGTTTTGCCTCTGCACACGTCACATCTGGCTCCCCAAAAGAGGCCAAACCAAAAAGCGTATCCAAAGAGGGCTGGCCACCAGTGTAATCCCCGTTCGGGGAGAAAAGCCGCAGCACCGGTCCGCCGCCATCACCTGGCCAGCAAACAACTTCTCTCAAGCACCTGTCGTCAAATGAGCATCTCGACTGCACCGGATGACATGAGCGCAGCACACACAAGAAACCGATGGTGTGAATGGACTCAGCGAAACAAGTGCAACAATCACAGCCAATGGCTGTAGCGCCTGAAAAAGAAAAGTCTGTGCTCGACTTTGAGTGTTTTCACTTTACCAAAATGGGAACTTGTCAAGTGCAGCATCCCTCCTGAGCAAGAATTTCTGCAAGACTTCTTTCATTACTGCATTTCGGCATGGGTATTGGGTTGTACTCCAGCCAGGGATTGTGAGGTTCTTGCAGACCACAGGAAACTAGTGTTGTCTGATGATCTGAGCTCAGCAGAGCCACATGTCGTTTCATGTCACTGTGAAGGATACATGCATTCACACGTTCAAATTCCATGCTGTACAGTATGATGCAGACATGTGCTGGTGCAATAGGAGCACAAGGCAGCAAACAATGGCAAGTCAGCGTTTGGTGCAAAAATGAATACCTGGGCATCCATCCGCATCGGAAATTCCTCCAGAGAAACACATCATCGTGTCCTTGATCCTGTCACCCCAGACATCATCTTCCGCACACTCCCCATTTGGAAGGAACTCGGTGTCCAGGGCAATCTGAAGGGTGTCCAAAGGTGTTCCATCGCTCTCCTGTGCCCAGCCCAAGGCGCCAAACACTTCCCCTTCTTTGGGGATCTCAGGCCTGTCAGGGAGAGAGTCCTCTGTGAGCACTTGTCAAGCTCACCATGAACAAAGCGGACTTGTGGAGGCCAGAAACGCACTCTCTTTCTCGTGCGGTGACAACTGTTGGGGCCATAGCAGCAGCAAGTCCAAGACAGCAAACTGGTTGCCTATTGGCTTTCAACACATTTTCCATTCCCTTGCGCATCCATCGACATCAGGCACACCTGACAGGCAAACCGATGGCTTCGTGCTTCGTGAGTTTTACTCCCATCCACAGCAGTGCAATGTCATTCCCATCGTCGAAATTTCCAGTCCAGCCCTCATGGACAAAAGTCCTTGCAGGCAAGAGAAGCTGCACACGCAAGTGTCAACTGTCAGCGCCATCAACCTCATTGTCACAGCTGCACTGGCAGCACAAATGCAAGCCATTACTCCTGCACTTCTCAACAATCTGACACGCCCTTCAAATTGCATTTCACTCGAACTGCGAGCTCTGGATACTGTCCAGACCAGATCAAAATCTATGAACTTCTATGATTCTGTACATCAGTTGAAATCTTTCCTGGCATGTTGCACAGCATGTTTTGCATCCACAGCCCTGTTGTTCGCATTGCACGTCAGCTTAACACAAGTACTGGAGCTGGTCTCAATTCCCTTGTCAGCCTCCCACAGCTGCAACAGCAGCACAACAGTACCCACCTCCTCAGTATCAGGGTCACAGGCCCCGATGACGACGATTGGCGAATGTCCAAGCTCATCCAAGCAGTGTGCAGAAGTGATCACAAAGGGTGGCTCCTTCTTCTTTGTTGACGCAACGGATTTTACAAGCACACCACTGCACTGGTGGACACTATTCGTATCCCGGATTGAGGCCATGTAAGGAAACCGCTCACATGGTGCAGCTTCGGGCCCCTTTTGCACAAACACAGACACCGATTGGGATCTGGCATACTTCCAGGTAATTCATTCCTGCTCTCAGCTACCCATGCTGAGCACCAGGGCACTCCATGCTGATAATAATACTCAAGGGAGCATGCTGCACGTTGACGCATTAGATAAGGGCCTTGTCGTCACTTTGCATGTGCACCGGTCTGCTTCGAAGCATTTTGGAGAAACGCAGGCACTGCACTGGACCTGAAACCAAAATGTTACAAAACAGGACGAGAACATGGAGCAAAGGCAGCAAGGTTGACGACCACCATTGCTCCTCCACAACATTTCACAACATCTGCCAGCGGACAAACCTGCAGCAACTTCCTCAGCTGCTGGACCTTCGAGATGTCCAATCTGGGCAGCTTCCATTCGTCTGCACAGGGCAGCAGATTCGCTCACACATCCGTCCGTGCCACAACCTCCCCCCCAAAAAAACTTGGCAGCAATGCAAGCCCTCACTGTTTCCTCTAGAGATTCTGCACATGCAGCAATTGGTTTTCGGAAGTGCAACTGGACATGGCTTTTCTGACAGACTCACCCACGGGAGCAGACATAACCAACGCCCCGACACAGATTCCAAGACTACATGACTTGCGGATGTCCTGCCGTTGGCGCAATACGACCTTGTTGACAAGGGCCAACAAGCGACAGTCGCAGCAAGGAGCCTGATGCGCTCCCTTCAAGGTGGCCCATGGCGTCTGGTTTGACTGCCGGGGCTGGCCTCAAGTAGTTTAGTTTGTTGGGAGGGTTTGGGCGCACTGAAGCTCCCAAAGTGCTGTGGGTTTGGTTCGCCCAGCAAACAGTTGCTCACCGGCCTCTTCAGATTCGCCGCGGGGGAGCGCGGATCAAGGACGGATGCGCCAGTGTAATGTACACTGGCGCTCTCCCAAACACCGAGATCCTCTCTCGGCGTCGTATGGCGTTTGCGCAAGGTTCCGCGACTTTGGTTGGAGGATAAACATGATCCACGCCAAGGCTGAAAAACGCTTTTATCCATCAAAAGGTGTCCATCGCAACGCATGACATCGCGCAAGCTCGATATCCACCCGGGGCAAGATACAAACGGCGGCGACGTTCCATTACTGTTGACCGGGTCGAGGCAGCTGGACCATCAGTGCCTCTTGCGCGGCTGAGGCGGGGCGACCTCAACCGCAGAACAATTCTCAGTTTGGACGGCGATCATCTGCGGTGCGGCTGACGACCCCAACGCAGACACGATCCGGAAAGCGTCTGCATCGCGATCAAACCCTAGGACGCGACAGGGACACCTCCCCGCGGCATGCTGCCCCCAAGGCGATAATTTTGAGCGCATCGCCGGATGAGGTGCGCGATCGCCAGCACACAAACGACTGACAGCTTCAGGCGGCCGCCCTGGAGGCGCCAGCGAGGCGCCGGGCCGTCGCACAGCACGCGGCGCTGGGGGGACGCTCGCCGGTTTGACCCTTTGACTTCCGGGACGCTGCCGCAACCCGATGGAACGGGAGGTCCATGCGGCCCACAGTGACAAATCAGTTTCCAGCCAATGGACCAGAAAAGTCACCGCGGCGCTGGCGGTGTTGGTTCTGATTCCAATGACCGGGCCCTTTGTGATCCGAGCCCGATGACGGTGAACTTCGTCTAATGGGTCGGTCGGGGGGTCGCACTTCGCGGCGTGTTCTCACCTCGCGTCCCCAACGCCCCTCTCCAGAGGCAGGCCGCCAGCAGCGAGCAGCAGATCGCCGCCAGCAGACGCGGTGCCCTCCCGTTCGCCATGGCTCCCTGCGCGTGAGACACACGTGCTCAACGGCAGCGGGGGATCGGCCGCTGAAGGCCGGCTAACGGGGAAGGAAGCCGCGATCAGGCACGGCCCAAAAGGTCGTATGCCAGGGGAGGATGGAAGGATGGAAGGATGACGGATGTGGCAACAGCGCGAGATGAGCGCACAGACATCTGGGAATGATGGGATCCGTCCAGGGGTCCAAAGGCCCCGTGCTGCCGCGCGGCCAGGCCAAGAGATCGACGGTGGGAGGGCCAGCGTGGGAATGCGCACTCCTGGGGCCAGCTTCCCTTCCGCACGTCGCCCGGCATGACCTCACCATGGGGCGGTAATCGAGGCCGATCGCGCGCGCCGCAGAAGCCCGGCGGCCAAAGCTTTGACTCCGGCTGTTGACCGCAGCGGGGGAGGCCACACAGGGATGCCAGCCGCGGCCGGGAAAAGCCTGCTGGTCGCGACTCGGTCGCCGGTTAAGTCGGCAGAGCGGGGGACCGAGAATGGAAGGAATCCAACAAATGAGGCAAGATGCTTAGGTCACCATCAATGCATGCATGTCAATGTACCAACGGCGCGCAGCGCGGCTGTCGAGGGTCGTTGACATTAGGCTTACGCATCTCACGACCAATCGCAGTGCGCACTGACGAAGGTAGGCAGCGTGGAGGGGTGGCAACCCCCGACTGGGGACCGCAGGCTCGAGTGCGCGGCGATGGTTTACAGCCGAGGAAAGGTACAACAGGAATTGGGTCCCTTATATCGGGTCCGTTCATCAGTGTCCTTGATTCATTTCGCAATGCATCATCAGCAGTTAATGCGTCCAGCAATTAACAATAGTCGATCAGATCTTACTGCGGCAGCACCAGCAACCCGCACGGCTCAATTCCCCGTCGAGCAAGGCGCCAACAGCAGCCAGTGCCATTGGGTAATGCTTCGGCCATCGGCGACAGAGGCGTGGCGGTGATCAACAGCAGTCTGCAGCGATCGGCGCCTTGTAGTTTCTTGCCCGCCGTCCGTCCCACTGGCAGCGGGGCATGAATAGGCAATCGGCGAATGGAACGGCAGAGGGGGTGCACTCAAGCAGAAGCGGCCGTGGGTAGAGGTGCGAGTCGACATGGATTGTTGTGGGCTCCAGCCTGGGCAATGTTCTGAGAGCAACGGACCTCTTGCGCAGCTAGTGGCTGTGGCCACTGCTCCTTTTTCAACCCAGGTGGGGCTGGCAGTTGCGTTTTGTGAGTGGGCGTGGCCAGGAATGCTGCTCAGCGGACCAGTACAACGGGGCAGGGAATCTTGCTATTTTGGGTGGGCACGGAGGGGGTCTGACAGCCATAATATGTGGTGGACGGCGCAAGGCCCAAGGCCGAATTTCGCGCTAGCTGTGCTGGAAGTCGAGGGATGGGGGTGGCGTCTCTCGAGAGCTAAGCGTACTAATTCAAAACAGTGTCCTCCCTAACTGCGAGTGAAGCGATCGACAAAGGTCATCTCCTGGTTATGGCAAGTTGGCAAGTGGTAAATTTTAACGGCTTTGCGAGATGTACATGTCGTGCATCGAGGCCGAACACGAACGTGCATTTGTACAAGCCCCCGGCATGGGCTTCACACGTGGACATTACACCACATGCAAGATGAACCAGGCAGCGCCAGGGTGGTCACCGGCACCAAGAGCATTATGGTACTGTCAAGAGTGCACGGAAGTAGAACGAGTTTCGATGCTGTTGTTTTTCCATCGTGTCTCTTGTTGCAGGGATTCATGAAATCGTATGCCGAACTTCTCCATGGATTGGTGAAACCGTATGCCGAATTTCATATCCAAAGCGACGCATCGTTTTCGTATTGAGGACGCCCAAAGAGAAGTGCAACGCAATACCCGCCCCAAACCGTGCTCGCACAGATATCGCCGAAATCAAGCAATGCCGTCTGTGACACCAAATATCGCCAAACTCTTCAAATCCTACAGGTCAGCGTACCTACGTTACAACGCACTGGTGCGATCTAAGAGATCGCACGCCAGCCTGCATCAGCAACAGCCCCAGAGGCACTACACATTAGGAAGAACGCAAAATCGGCTGCATGAGCACGCCTTTCCCAATTGTCTGAGCTCCACCTGCGCACCAACAGATTTCCATCCATTGCCTGCCTCGCTGCGGCGGATAACGGCAGGCTATGCATTCAACCCGCAGACCACGCGAGGCAGTCTTTGGGCGCGTCGTTGAACCCAGGTCCGCGCTCTGCTCGGGCCACAATTGCACGCCAGACATCAAAAAGGGCATCCGAAAAAGAAGGCAATAGGCTTTGGGCAACAAAAGAATGCTGCAAAGTTCGCTCGCTATCGACTGCTTAGGCTGCCATATTGGACTCTCAAAGAAAAATCCCCGTCGTTTCTATCCTACTGTTTCTACGCACCATTTCGCCGGCGCATGATATCGCGTCGGCCAGAATGACTTGGGATCACAAGCGAAAACTGCTGCAGTCAGATTCAGACTCTTGGAGAGGGCACTCTTGCAAGGCGGTCTTCATGACCGCAGCGAATTCGGCATCAAAGGCAGTCTCCGCAATTGCCTCCAGAGTGATGTCACAGACATCTGCACAAACACATTCTGGCATCATCTCCCAGCTACCTCACATTCGTTGAATGAACACGCTCAGTCCAGTGCGGACTGGCAAAATCTTGGTTCAGGTTACCAACTGGCAATGTTTGAACGAGCAAATGCGGCCAAGTGGGCTTCTAGACAGCCCAGTTAGGGACAGATTGATGCTACTGATGGACACTCCACGTTGCCCACAAAGTACACCGTAGGGGAGTGTTCTATGGGTGACTCTCATAAGAAGCAGTCATCCCTTCAAGATTTTGCATAAGTTGTAGATATAATCCGATGGATTCCCAGTCAATCCCTCAAAAATTGAAGAACGTCGCGCCTTCGCACACCGGCGGTTGCAATTCTCGCGAGCCCACCTTCATCCACTATGCAGCCGCTGGGACAGTCAGGCAGAACAGCATCGCTGCATTTGTACACAGCACCATAGAATAAGCAAAGGGCGCTGTCGGCTTCGGGGTCGAACCAGCCTGAGATTTTCCAGAATGCTGACGACCGGCACTCCCCGCCAATCAACAGGCATTTGCTGTCATCCAAGCACGCGTCCAGGCCAGTCGTGTTGCAAGTTGTTTGTTCGTTCAGAGCCGCAGCCACCTCTGGCGAATTCTGAAGCGCCTGCCGCAACAGAATGCTGCTCTGAAAAGGAAGCCCAGCCCGGCAGCATGGCGGTCATGAGCACCAAAGGAGTGGGTATTGGGTATGTTGCCAGAAGCAGCGCGAGGAGAGACCCGATTTTGAAAGAATTCGGTGAGAACCACCCAGAAAAACCCTTAATAATCGAGTAGATAGAGTCTCATCACCGCCACAACAGGAAGAAAAGCGGTGGCTGCAGGAGGCCTAGAAGAAAGTTCATCAGTGGCAGCCCGGCCCAGGCGCATATTCAGGGCAAACGCAGTTAGCAAAAGTATTCAAGTCTGCTGACTAGCCACAAAAACGACGAGCTTCTTACGCATACCACCAGTTGATAATCGCTCAAAGCAAATGCACGTGGCAGGCACAGACACATGCTATGTGATTTATCGCTATGGTTTATCGACCTGTCATTCCGATTTTGAAGCAGCATTTTGCAGGTCAATGTGCAGGGGAATGGACTATCATGTCCATTCTGGACAGAATTAATCTTCATCACCACCCTACCTCGGTAGCCACTCCAGAGGTCAAGTCAGACTCACAGGCTTCATTGTTCCTGCCCCAAAACCAGCATGTCACCCCTTAGGCAGTACACTTTCCATTGCCTCTGCAGCAACCTCAATTTCTTTCCACATTGTGCTGTTTGCTCACACTCAATTTCTGTAACATATGCCATGAAATACATTGTCATACATTCGTCAGCATGACTGTCTTGATGCTGCACGGCAGCTCCAAAGAAAACAAGCAAACAAGTTTGTTCATGAAGTTTTTAACACACAAAGTTCGATCTCCGGTGGCTGGGCTGCACAGTCTTCGTATGGCTGCGTTTTGAAGGACAGCACACATGGCTTGGATGTTCCAAGTTGGAACCCAAGCCCTACAAACGGGCCCCATTGGGCTGACCATGAAACCAAGTGCCCAACACGGCGACTAACTGAATATTGTAGCAGTTGGACAGTTGGTGCGTGAACACCCATATGTCTGTGTTCTTGGATTTGATGGCCACGATTCTGTGGCATACGACTACATTGGCTTATCCACCCTGTATCCATTCCCGAGAAGGGGACTTCAAAGTATCAGAGCTGACTTTCGTATGCAGCGAAACATAACGCCACAGGAACACTCACCACAAACAACCAGGCAAGATGGTGCACTTCTCCTCGCTGGCTTTCGTGTCACAGCTTGCAAATCTCTTCACTGTTAACCACTCAGGGATCAAGCAGTCCTTCAAAGCCAGCTCAACATCCCCCACACAGGAGCTGGCAATCCTATCCCTGCAAAGGTACACAAAGACTTGAATACCACCAACAGCACTTGTATAGAACAATCAATGCACTTGATCCAAAACACAACTGGCAATTAGGTTGGAATCCTTTGTCTGACAGCACATGTGTCAAGCACCAGAAGACGTACTCCAGGCAAGACCACAGAGTCCACAACACTTGCTGCCTTGGGTGTCGTTCAGTCTGCTGAGACAGGGGCGTTGCCAAACTCCTTTGGTTTGTCAAATGGACGAACAGATGGGACCTTGGGTTGTGAATGTGCAACATCGTGACAAGTTTCGGACAATCTCATTGCCCTCAATAGGAACGCTTGCCAAGACATCTGTGGGAAAGCGCGATTGAACACATCCAACTTCCAGCAGCGCAACAGACACACAGCCCTGCAAAATCAGAAAGCAGGGCACGCAGTGACAAACAGGATCACTGAACTAATGGAAATTAGCCAAATTGCACCCCTGAGTTCTCGGACTGACAGAGGAGGATGAGAATGCCAGAAACCTGGCACACCACTTACCAACTGCAGAAGTCGTTCGAATCGCATCGCTCTTGTGATGTCGTCTCCGCACATCTCTGCACGACAGCAGTACATTGATATGGGTGCAGCGACTGCCACCTATTTGCAGTCGTTGACATTGTAAATTTCCACTTATCCCAACAAGGCATTTTCTGAGGGCAACGTGTCTTCCAACACGTTCATCGACAAAAAAGATATGACTATTGCCTTCCCGCTTGCAGTGCTGCTCAACATTTAATACAGCATCTTTTATGCCAGGGACTGGCAGAATTTGAATGAATTATCAATCGTTGATGGATATAGCAAGACAGATTGACCTGGATGAACATCTTCCTCTGTGGCAGCGTTCGCCTTTCCATGCAGGTAAAGATTTCCGCTCCATATATTACACTTCTACCTACTGTGGCAACTATGTGGGCTGAAAAAGGTGGCACTAGAATTAGGATAATACCTGACAACATTGCAACAGAACTGGTCTCCCAGTGCTTCACAGTTGTGCAGCACACACAACATTGAGATTGCATAAATATCAAAGCAAGGAACAGCGGAAACAAGTATGGCAACCACATACGCTTGCGCAATGAGGACAAGAGGGAGCCTCCCAATCCAGAACCATTACTGGGATGCAATATTGAGGCAAGCCACTGTAATGCCACTCCACAACTTGTCACTTTTGCCCACACTCTGGATGTGCAGTGACCATTCTTGTGGATTCGTGTGTTCTTAAAGCTATTGTCAATATCGGTGTTGCCATTTCGATGACAAAGGCTCACCGTTGCTGCAAGAGGCTCCAGCAGCTTGACATCTTGTATGTTTTCAACCACAGCAGCACTGCATTCGTCGTCTCTGAACTTGCAGATCTCAGCATCGGGGAACTTAAGCATGCCATCGCTGGTGCTTGTGGGGGGTGGGGAGGTGACAGGGGGGCGATCTGTGTCAGTGGAGGGGGATATCTCAGGTAAGGGAGCTGGGGAGGATGTGCCACGAGGACCACCAGAAGGGCATGTGCGGAGGGCATCGCCAGTCGGCACAGCAGGGCAGTTGTTGCCAACACAGTTCTGAGAGCACAGCACAAAGTTCAATGATTAGTGCAATTTTGCAATAATGGTCCAGAGCCATTGATGACAACTGGATGGCAGTTGGCGACTGCATGAGGAGGAGAAAACGTTCGTCGATTTGATGACAATCATGGTGGCGGGAATGCATGATAACGACACAAAGGTACCCACAGCAACTAGACATTGAAAGTGCAGGCACTCCTGAATGGGCTCACCTTGGCTATTTGGAAGTCAATCCAGTCAATGTAATGGCTAACTGCAGTGTACACCCCAGGAAGCTCTGTGGCCCCGCACGTGCCCCTCTCACCAAATGAAGTTATTCCGAAAAGCACATCAAGATCTGGTCTTCCCAGGTCTACATCGCCGCCTGGTGCAAATGCTCGCACCATAGGCCCTCCGCTGTCTCCTGCAAAGCAACACAGAAACCACCCTGCCATCAATCTGTGCCGACCATTCTGCCCACAGTGGGAGGCATTGTGGCCTGTCAGTTCAGGCATGCTTCTGTTTGTGGCAAGCAAGGGAGCCAACCCGCAGGTCAAGTTTTCCAGCTTCATTCTGCTTGGACAGTCTTTCCTATGTTGCAACCTAAACTTGCACTGGACCTATATACATTGCGTTCAAGAGCCACTGATGCCTGTGAGCTCTACAAAATTCCGTTGTTCCTGACCAACATAGGTGTGCAACGTCAATGAAAAGAATACTAAATTGCCCAAACGCACCAGGGCAGGTCTCGACTCCAGGCTTGCCTCCTACTGCACACAACATTGAATCTTGGTACGTGCTCCCCCAAAGATCTTCAGCAGCACAATCTTCACCAGTTAGGAACTTGAATCTTTCAGCAACCTGCAGGGCGTCCGATGTGGTATCATTCTCAGTGCCTCCCCATCCCAATGTTACGAAGAGGGCAGTTCCCGTGGCCTCACATCTTCCAGGCAAGCCAATGGCAAATTTTGCGAATTTAGATTTCTTCTCCAGCCTCAGCAATGCGATGTCATAGCCATCTTCCACCGCTCCCGTCCACTTCTCGTGCACGATGGCCGCTGTGGGCAGCAATTTCTGAGAACAAAAGTAACACAGAAAGCATGAGAATATGCAGTGGGGAGATACTCAGTTGCCATCTCAACCAACGTTACCCAAAACACCTGGAGTTCTGGAATACTGCATTCCTGCTTCTTAGACCGTCGCCCCAGTGCCACAAGAACATGAGCACTGTTGGTTTTTAAGCCCTTCCACAAAGCAACGTAATGCTTGGCTTTTTTTGCAAAGAAAACAATTAATGAATAACGTTCTTTGAATATAATTGGTGTGGAGCCACGTTGAAACAATAAAAATACCAATCTGAAAAACAAATGCGGAGCAAAAAGCGTAACAGCACAACATTTTTTCACGCGGAAGGGTTGAACATACAACAGTACCACAGATCATGGAGGATACTGCAGGGTTCGTTGAATATTACAGGTGCGCTAAGATAGCGCCACCAGCATTATCAAACATCTTCAGTGTTGCCAATGCAGGGTACTGCCCAAGTAGGAGTAGTTGCAGCAAAAGCTCTTCAACAGGCTGGGTGCTTTGTCTGCAGACGCAGCACAAATCCTGAAACAATCCGTCGCACAAATCCCGGAATCCCTGTTAACCAAACATTGCTGTGTGCGCGCCATGCTATAATGATTGTGTGATCCTGGCAAGTATCCAGAGACTGCTGATTTCAAAGACGACCAGATAAGTGTACGACGAAACGGACAATGAAACACAAGATTTGCAACCTCCAACATTGCCCTTTTGGTGTAGAAGAGAGCCTCTTACTCGGAAATTGCCATTTTGAAGTGGAAAGGAGCCTCAGTAAGTGGACAAACTCGAAAATCCCATTTTGTGCCCCATTCTGCTATCCTTTGACACCCATTGCCATTTCCACCATTAACAAAAGGGAGCCGCAAGCCAATGCCTGAACAAATTAGGTCAGTGACAACTAACCTCAACACCCTCCACATCATTGAGGTTGCAAGCCCCGATGACAACAACAGGTGTTGATCCCAGGCCATCTAGGCAGTGGGCAGCAGTCAGCACCCAAGAGGGGCCCTTCCTTTGGGATGCTGGGGGCTTCACCAGCACACCGCCACATCTGTGGTCGTTTACGTCGTCACGTAAAGACACCATGTAGGCATACCGCTTGCATGGCGCATCCCGTCCACCCTTGCACACCACACAACAAACAGTACAAGGAATGAGGGATGGGAGTCGGATGCAAACTATTTACAAGTATTCCCAAGCATTGTTGCACAGTGCTACCCGCCACTCAGCTGTTAAAGAAGGGCAACAACATGGCTAGCGGGGAACCTGCCAAACATAATGAGAGTAGGCAGTCAACTTGGATTGTAGGACAGATTCTGAGGCGCACCGCTCTGTTTTCGCTGAACCGCAGCGCAGAGTTAGGAAAACCTTGTTGGAGGCACTGGCCAGGCTTGGATGGCTGTTCAACTCTTGCATTTCCAACTCTGCATCCAAGCATGGAACAGGTGAGGTAGTGGACTCCGTACCGCGATCAATCCAGCAGCAATTTGCTGCAGTTTGCGTAAATCCATTGTCTGCAGTTGTTGGGCACTCCCTTCTTCAGAAAAGCCTGCACAGCATGCAAACACTATTGCATAAGACAACACCAACACACTTGTTGCACAACAGTTTTGATACCACGGAAGGGGCCGACTTCCTGCCAGCTCAAGGTGTTGCCAGTAACCATCATCCAGTACAGCACATGCATTTCCATTTTCCAGACTCGTTGTCATTAAACCCTTCCTCAACTTGACGATAAGAATCCTCTGGACACCTGTCCAGCCGTAGTGAAATGTGTCTCGACACCTTTAAATGTTCATGTCGACTTGCTGTCTGCATTAATGCCCTCGGATAGCGTTCATGCACAGCCCATTGCCGAAACAGCAAGATGGCCGAAAGTGTAAATAAAACACCAAAAACAATCATTGGAGCTGATCCTTTTTTTTGGTTGATGTCCAAACGAATTGACAGCTCTGACATCCCACTACACTTTCGACTTGCTGTCACCTCACAGGAGCCCGAACGCGTTTCAGACGTTGTTCCCTTCGGCAACAGTCGAGCACACTCCATCCCTGAGGTGAGGTGCGAGGCAAATCGACGCATGTCAATTTGGGGGACTTGGGGAGCACATGCGCAATCCGAGCCCTTGAAGTTGAATCGCAAAATCTACGTGCATCTAATCGACGATTAGTGCGACATTTACACTGTCCTAAATGTGGTCTTGGGGGCGCGCTGCAATTCCAACTTTTTGCCACCAGGTTGTGCGACCGGTTTCCTGTGGTCATCGTCCGACAGCATCATTCCGGCTGTTCAACGGCATAATCAAATATCCTGGCATTGTCACGACATGCATCGTTGTGCTCCGCACAAACCCACCAGGCTCCCCCCCAGACGCCACCGCCGCCATGGTCACCACCACGGCACAGACGGCGGCCCCGAGTACCGCGCCTCTTGCCACGCTCGGGCTGCCCTGCGCACGAACCCGAGGTTGAGACATTCACAGCGGCGCCAAACTCAGCACTCGCAGAACTGACATCGTTCGGCGCCAGCGCCAGCAGGTTGCCGGGTCCCAGGGGTGTGCCCCCATCGAAATAGCGCATCGCCACGCGCCTGGATCATTCGCACACACAGTCATCGCCAAACGGTCGTGTATTGACGTGCCCCAACTCAGGCACACCCATTTCTGCTGCCACCTCACAGGGGAGCCGGGAGAACCTGGGATGGGGGTCATTGATCGAACTTAGACCATGACTTGAGGTCCTGAGAATAGCGCGGGGCTGACAACACGGGTAGCGCACCCTCGGGCACCCGGCCAAGCGCCAAGGCCGGCGGGTTTGGCCAATTGCCATGTGTCACCGCCGGGTTCGATGCCCCCTGCCGTGCCGCAGGGGCGGCTGCCCCGATCGCTGGGACCCGCGGCAGCGACCCCGCGGCACCGCCCGAACCGCTCACACCCCTGCCCCGTGAGCCGCGCCGAGGCGGCGAAGGTCGTTGTGGCAGGTGTGCTATGGTTTGAGAGGCCTGAGGTGACGGGACCGCGCAGCAGGCGAGGAGCGAGGGATGAAAATTCGGGGCAGAGGGGGGGGTGGATGTGGGCGGGCGTAAGATTGGGAAGGCTCCCGGAAATCGTCCGGAATCGGAGGGCTCACCTCAGCAGCCGGGTCACACTTGCGGGGGACACCTCTGGGGAGACCGGACAAGACCTGTGAGGGGTGGCTGCAAGTTTCGCAGAATGTTCTATGCCCGCGAACCTACATTGTGCTTTCGCCATTTGGAGTTCCGTTCGTTCTGCCAACCCCAGGGCGGGGCGAGAGGAGAAGGCCTCGCAGGTGATGCACTTGCGGCAACACCTGCCAGTACGTTTGCCCAGGGCTTTGCTTCATTGAAACGGGCACAATGCCGCGAGGCTGCCAGCTTCGGCACTTCGGAATAAAGCACTTCGAAGCGCTGCGATGAATCATGCCACACGCATATCTATCAAATTCATGAACTGGTAACAATTTGACCAAGGGGGGGCTCAAGGAAAAGCTGCAGAGCCACAGAAGATGCCAACAGCCAAGCGCGGGCTCGCTCCACGCTGCAGTCCCTGCTGGGTAGATGCGCCACGCGTGTGAGGCGCTCTTGCTGGCTTTGCACATGGGATTATTTAGGCGTAGCTTGCATCCTATCCTATTCTTGCACCCTATATATATATAGAAACTGTGTTTGCTCTCGTCGGGAAGAGATATAGACTCGTTGGTAGGCGCTTGCCACTGCGGCCCACACAACCTCGAGGACGTTGTCAAATTTCAGCCATAAACAGTGTAGCATTGACGCCAAACTGCCATGACAGCCACCAAGCGCAATGCTTGCTGGCATGTTCCTGGCATATGACCGTAAGAGATTCTGTGCCGAGCAAAAATATCCTTTTGGATTCAGGTCGATCATCAGGCAGACCAGGACTTGCTAAAATCACCAATGCATCTCGCCACTGCATAACGAGTATATATGACCTGCACGAACAGCGTCTGGACGCAAGAAAATTCCTTACCAAAATTTCCTCTTTGCGCCCAAGCGCACTTGAATCAAACAACAGCCCTCTCGGGTTTCTGGTGTCAACACGAGTCAGAACTCTGTCCCTTCACGCCTTTTGTGCAGGTCGATGAACTCCAGTGGAAAGCAGGAATGATGCAATGTCCAAAAACTGAATGCTAGAGCCAGGCACATTCGCATGTGGAAGGAATTCCTTCTACCAGGTCCTCGGTAAGCGTTTCATTTCGCAGTATTTTTAAAATATGAGAGAGGGCAAGCACATCCAAGATGTGATCCCAACTTCATGTTGGGATGAACAATGCTCCAGGCTATGCAATATCCGTGACAGGCCTATCGTATCCAGGATGGATGCTGTCCATGTCCTGTACACGTAGTACATTCTCTGGCACGCCTTTTGCGCAACCAGATATATGCAAATCCCTGTCGCTTGCAACAATTGTCCGGCAGTGATTGTGGCCATCACACAGTCACCAAATTCGACATTGTAAATCGCTGGAGAATCTCAATGTTGCGAGGTTCTCCTAAATTGAGCATGTCAGAATCTCCTTGGTCCCCAAAAGCTATATAGCAATATTTGTGCACTTCGCCTTGGCGGATGTGTAATGCACACAAACCACATAAGTTGAATATATTGAATATATTCAACTTATGTGGTTTGTGTGCATTAAATATCTGCCAAGGCGAAGTGCACAAATATTGCAAAATCTCGATGCGACTGGCAGCACTGCCTTTTGCCACTCAAAAATTTGTAGTAGATTCCTCATATCCCTTCCTAAAACACTCGTTCAGAACGCCACACGCTAAAGTTGTGATCCCCAATGTGGTAATTTACGCTTCCAAAGAATGGACTCCAGGCAGGAAGTTATGCATGAAACTCGAGGCAATCAGACTGCGTGGCGAAGGCAGGGCACGCCCGAAGTGCAACTTCCATTGCGGCTCTGAGACTAGCATCGTCTGCGAAAGGTTTCTACGCAATGCCATTTATTGAATGGTATCGATTGATACTTGGCAGGTATCCCAATATCACAGCACGAGAGCAAAATCAGGGATTGAATCCGTCCATCTTTCCACAGAAGCCAACACAGCAACAACACAAGAATCAATCCCATGGATGTTCCACCGACAAATCGATGCGAGGACCGTGACGCACATTCTTCATCCACTACAGTAAGGCAGCAGCAGGCGGGGCAGAGAGGAGGAAAGCTGTCTTCGCGGGCACACTGTCAGGCCGTCACATAAAAATTGCAGTGTGCGGAGAGCTTGCAGTCCCCTTCACAGCCTGGCCTTCCTGGCACGAACCACTCAGAAGCTTTGTAGAACGCATGGGAATGGCATTCGCCCATAATCTCCTGGCATTCACCATCCGGGGTGCAGGATGCCAAATTTGCACCGTTGCACCCGCTCTCTGAGATTCAAGCATCTAGTAACTCTGGTGAGGAGCGCTCGACAGCCTGTGATTCCAGAAAACACAGGGTATAATAATTCAATCGCAGTGGATTCAATGGAAAAAAACAGGGCAGGTAAAGTTATTCCAAGGCATGCACAAGGCGATGGAGAAAACTCCGCATATTGTTCCCATGCAATGTTCTGATCCACGTGCGTATTTCAAACTGCTCAAAAGTCAAGACATGATGCGATTGCATCCTCATCATTCAAATCATCAGTGCGTCTTCCTCTTGATACCGTCAAAAAATACAGCGCTACACAGCAGAACGCAAGGCATCGGTGAACATGCAATTTCTGTTTACACCGGCCGGCACTCGCTACCAAGAATTTGACGTAAAAATGAAAAAAATATGTGAAATGCTTTTGCGCTGCTGGCGTCACTCACCAACTGCACCCTTCCGGCGCAGGGCATTTTTCCGTCAATTCCTTACTGCCGCAGGTAGCAAATTTCTTCAAGGCAACCCATTCTGGCAAGAGGCAGTCCTTGATCCACAACTCCGTGTACTTCTCGCAATCTTGTTTCCGTGCATCCGTAGCCATATACGACACACACTTGCTGCAATTATAGCAAAGGAATAATTTGAATTCACAAGCCACGTGTGCACACAGCACTTGCGACGGAAATAAGACACTTGTTGCTGACTAGCGTGCCTGTAACACCTGCTTTCATTCGAAGCAGTTCTGGGCCATTCATTCCCACCGTTTGTAAGCAACAGAACTTGTTTCTTGGAAGTTGATCAATAGAAGTGAACTGCCTTAATTGCTGATTCCAATGATTGCTTGAGGGACCATTCGAGCTGTGCATAGCATGCACGCCCTCGTTATTTATAACGCGAGTGACATCAATGGTGGCCAGATCCCCGATGCAGGCCTCCAATTGCGTATGCTATCTCCATATTGCGGTTCCTCCATCGCGGAACCGCACTGTCCCCAAAATGCCTCCAAACCTCTTATATGTCCCTTGTATCCCAAGCCAACCTAATATGTACTATATTGCAGAATTGTCAAAGCACAACTCATACGATATTGGTAGGATGTCAAAGTCAGCAAATACACGTTTGAACCCCATTTTTCACCATATGTTATGGGACATTTTGAACGGAAGGGAGTTATCAACTGATATTCCTGTCTCAGATATTGCACTCCCTTGTAAGCAGTACACCGCTGGCCAGCGCGATAGACTAGTGAAGGCATTTCAACAGCCGCGGAAACGAGTCTCTTCGCATGTTGCCTTTTACAGTGTGTTCCCAAGTCTGACATCTAATATAAGCCATCATTTTCAGCATGTTTTCTAGTAAACAATGCATCCATACTGCTTTCCCAGGTCCAGCATACAGACAAGCATAATGACGACTTTTCCTTTTCTGACCTTGGAAAATTATCCAGCTGAGATGCTGGGCTGTTAACACATCGAAAAATTTTCTACTTCATGTATCACTAATAAAAAATTGGAGAATAGCCACCACATCAAGTGAAGCAATAACCAGTGTACCATAAACTCATTGAGCTATGCATTGTTTCATCATGCCTGTAAATCAGTGCACTCAAGGCATTGATGCATGACACACTGTGACTCATATTTCTTCGTTCATGCACGAATAACTGCAATTCATTGATTACTTAAGACACAAGCAATTTGTGATGTTGGACACAAAGCATGTTGTGGCGAGTACCCCAGGATGCTTGTGTTTTAAGCAATAGATTTTCACAGAGGCGCACTGAAAGAAGCAGAGCAAGATTCGAGCTTGCATGGTAGTTCTTCGCATTTCATGTTTAACATTGAATTAGTCGACTCCAATTTCGTTGTACATTTTTAAAAATTGTACATTAACGACATCGCTTCGTGCAGGTCAACTCTCGCTACAATTGTACCGAGTGCTATTGCAATAGAACGCGGCTTAGTTGTTCTGCGTGGCATACTGCATTCCAAGATAACACTGGGCGCATTGTTTAAGTGCTCACAAACTTTTAGCATTCCCAAAACCCTACAGCAATCGGTCAGTACCATACATTCCAACCAAGTTTTTATTCTCAACCTGGCAATTTTTTCAAGACAGGGAGACGACCAGCCATCCCAAAGAATTTTTTGCAAACGGATGGCCCCAAAATTTCCCCCAACAGTTCCTGTGGATTCCTACCAGCACATTAAGAGGCTCCTGAATGCCCGCTACAGGTATGTAGCGAACAGCATCCACAATGGCATCCCACATTTTCAAGAAAGGCGCAGATCTGCAGAGTAGTAAATATAGCGCCAATTGAGGGGGCGGATGTCGTTATTGGCGGGGAATTGGTGAGGTCTGGAGGTGGCTCTGGCGAGTTTTTTCGGCGGCTGCGGGTGAATCTGCAAGTGATAGTTGGACTTGCGCAGCATGAGATGCAGAAGATACGGTAGGACAGGGGCCCGTGTTGCAATGCTGCAAAGCAGATGCAATGGCAACGTCAAGGGAATGGGGACAATGATGAGTAGATCGCTTGTAAGACCTACATGTTTTAGGCATTCCCTGCAACAGGGTGTTTCTTGTCTCTAACCACAGTAGTATCATCTGGACCAACGTTTTTACAGCAATTCGCTGGCACACATGGTATGCCAGGAAGGAAAAACATGCACAAGCATTCGCAGTTCAATACCATGTGTCACAGATTTGCAAGGCACCAGATGCTCTGAAATTCCCAATGAGGCCCTGGCATGTACTGCACCTGCCTCCCTGGGACATCCACAGGATATGATTCAATTAGAGCCATCGCCGCATAACCAGAAATTGGATTGCAGCATGCAAGCTTCCGAACACCAAATAATCCTGCAGAATGTTCATGATCCAGCTGAAAGCTCCAAATGAAAAGCCTTGTGAAGACGTTTGGCCTCGTTGAAGCGCCGCGCCCAGTGTTTTCACCAAATGACGTTATGCTAACGGCGATGTCCGAACCGGGGTTTCAGAATTTGGGAAAATGTGCAGCCATGTACATGAGGTAACACCACATACTCCATTTCGGGGTGAATTGCTGTGGCAGCACCGCGTCGAAGTTGCAAACAGACAGATCGCATCGAGCAAATAGACTGACAACAGAGCAATGCCATTTTTAAATAAGGCTAATGCATTGCAGCAGAGTAGCAGATGGGGCAAAAGATGGCAACGCGATTACATTGTTGGCACAGATTTGTGGGCACCAGCATTGTCAAGATGCCAATTACAACATGCATGCAGGGCTAAAGTCCCCCTTTCCTCACACAATTCGGGAGCTATGGGGGGAGCCCTGGGACAGCACAGGCAGTTTTCACCGTTCGTCGCAGCAAGTGTCAAAAACTAGTGTCCAATGACCTTATCAAAGTGTCCAATCTTCAAGGCCAACCCAGCCACCAAAAAACCCAGTATAAGAGAAGGTCGCAGAAACCAGCATTATGTTGCAATTTCAAAAAGAAATTTCACCACTCTCTATCAGGTCGAACAAATTTCAAGACTCATACCAGATGTTCAGGACACTTTGAGCCAACAACATCGAACAGCAAATCCAGAGTTATCATTTTTTATACACCACCTCGTAGGCGTTTTAGACCTTGCTCATAACCAAGACCTACCTGCGAATGCTTGCACACCGCTGAAGCTGTATCCACACAGCACGGAATCTTTGATTATCCCCTCCCAGCTGCCTTTCGACCTCCCATTACATAATCCCTTCTGAGGAACTCGATAGGCTGGGCGTTTAATGAGTGTCTGCTGGTGGGCAAGGCAGTAGGGGCATTATTTGATGGCAGGCTCAATTTCCGCAGGGTAATGGGATTCCCTCGATGAACGTCGCCGTTCTTTACGCTGTTGGGAATGACATCTTCCGGTACAACTCTCTGCGCAATTGCACACGCGGTGTGTGAATGGCAAGACCTGGTATTCTGTGTGTTTCTGGCCTTGTCTCCAAAGATAGCAGGCCCGACGCCTTGCTGTCGTCGACCGTCGTGTCGACAGAGAAGCGACACCACCATGGACCTATCGGATCGCATGGCGATCGGCAGCATCGTGCTGCGGAAGGCAATATGTGTCGCACCCTGCCCTGATGTCCTTCCTGACCTCGCAGCTCGTCAGGGTCGTGCTGGGGACGTCGTGTCCGTCTCTAGACAGCCCCTGATCGGGCCAGCCACCGGAGAAGCGAACAGAGGATTGAATGTGCCGACCAGATGATCCAGAGTTGCTGCCATGTCGGTCAAGCACCTTTATCAGATGCCCATCTATACAAACGGCAAGTGCGAGGGCAGGCCGGGGGCTCCGAAATTGGCCATGCTTGGAGGCAGCCAGGTTGCGATATCTTGGCAGCTCTGGACTTTCTTGCGAACGCCATCGCGTTTTAATTTTGCTCTCCTACAATGCAGTAGGGTCCGATGTAATACGGTATGGTGTCCAAGAAATTTGAGAATTTGAATTGTGCGTAATCATCGCTGGAACCCTTGCCAATTCAGCCACCAGACTTCACCATCCCCTCAAGACAACCTTCCCACGATCCCACCAGCGTAAGCGTCCCTTCCGGTGTGTTAGGGAGGATGCGTCCCTCATTCACTGCCAAAGATGAATCCACGCTGCTGCCCATATGCACCTCTGCAGTGCTTTGTCTGTCATAGAACTACCATGTCGACTTCTAGGCACCATTCAAGGACGCCTCTGACATGGACAATCCCTTCGACAGTAGGTATTTCTGCAAGTTCACAAGGGTTCTCGCAATGCGCGTGCGTGATGGACTCAAGCCCAAGAAAAACGACACGACACGGGCCACAGCATTTCGCCCACCACTCCAGCAATCCAGAGTATGTCCATTTCCAATTTCTGAAGCGTTAATCACATACCCATGGCCTCGCTATCCCAGGGCTTTTCCATTGAATGATGTGCACCGGGAAGACAGCACCGCCGCGGCAGTTCATGCACGAAACGCGACGCATTCGGATTCCGTCGCAAAGTCAGGGCATTCTGCGAGTGCCGTTTCCATTGCGGTCTGCAGATCGGCATCCTCCACGAAGGTGCCCTCCACGATGGCGGCTTGCGTCACATCACATACATCTGCATCCGCATGTGTGCAGTGTGTTGCCACCGGCAACGAGTCAGTGCAACCGCGCCACAACGGCCAACACGTGCACATGCATGGATACCTTGCTGGCGACATCTTGGGCCGACCAGCGGCGTCCGCAAACAAACTCGGCGGATTCGAACAAGAGCGTGTGCTGGAGACCATTGCTCGACACCGCCAGTTCGGTGCAAGGGCGTTGCTTTGGCGTCGCTTTGCGACAAATGTAATTGCAACGAGGATGTAGGTGTATGGATACTTTTTGCACATGCTGAGGACCACTTCCCACTGGGCCGAGCGATGCGCAACGAGAATCGGATGGGGAACCGGCCTTTAGCAAGCAATGCAACGACGAGGTTGCCATGTATATAAAGCGAAAGGCGGCACTCCCCCCCGTGAATCTATGGGCTGCAGCTGCGGGTGAGTGAGGCGCCCCAGCTTTACGAATGGGGACACCAGGGCATTGAGCGTTTCATTGATGTATCAGTGCACAGAATCGCTACCCACCTTGTCCATCCAGAGTATCAAGAAAGCAACCGTTGGGGCAATCAGGCGCCACCGCTTCCTTGCAGGTGTACACCGCACTGTAAAAGTTGCAGGAGGGGGTTGCCACATTGGGGTCGAACCAACCAGCAAGTTTGGAGAATTCGGGGGAACGACATTCGCCATCAATCTGCCTGCAGTCACTGTTATCCTCGCAGGTAGCGAAATCTGTGGCATTGCACATTGTCTCCACCATCAGTGCATCCGTCACCTCTTTCGGTGCGGTTGCAAGAGCCTGCAACGCAAGCAGCCATATCCTGGGTCAGGAAAAGTCCCACAGAATGTGCATTCCAAAATATCCGGCAACTGTCCACATTCACACACGAGTTGCGCAATGTTGTGTGCCTTGGGTTGCAACAACATATGAGAATCATGAGATTCCTGCCATCATAGGTCCAAATCTTACATTATCTTAAGGACCATAAAACTCAAAAATCCCAAACCATTAGTATCGGACCACAGGGCCTATCGTGCCGTTTGCTTGAGATCTAACACATCCAATGTCTTGGCAGGGGCCAGGACAGCCTATCGCGTGCTTGGAAACAGGAGTCTACTAATACAGAGTCACAGTCATGATGCCAATAGCAAAACTGACGGAGGACAAAAGATCGTGCCCCACCCAAAGTACATGTTGGTTGCAAACCTGCATACGATTGGTATGAAGCAAACCGCTGTTTTCTCTGAGTGAACCACCTATTTAAACAACACATGCATGTCATGTACAGAAGCGGGATCCAGAGTTAATTCACATGCACCGTGAGCATTGTGCAGTCACAATGACACAATTCACTGACTCCATCTGGCACCACCAAGATATAGAATTAGATTCCTTCATCAGCATCGTACCGCAGAGGCGACTGTGACATCAGAGTCGCAAACTCGAGAAGTAGAGTTCCTGCAACAAACACAAAACTGTAAGTACACTCGCGGTGGGCGCTGAAAATTGACACAAGCACCATACACATGTGGATGCGAGTTGCACTACGGTATCCAACAAGCATACAATCAACAGCTGATTGCGCAATCCGATTCACAACGGAAACTCCCATTGCTTATCAAACCCGCCACCGTTATTCAGAAACAGGCATTTTTCACACAAATGCATGGACGCCGCATGGCTCGCTGAAAAGCATTGCTCCTGTTGGCATTCGCAAAACGGCTGCTACGTCACAGCTTTTGCATTCGACGGCATTTGACAGTCTTCTTCTGCCCATATAATGCATACATCATTTTTTTATACTTTGAACAATGGATATTGGCGTCGATGCATGCGCCATAATTGCAAATCAAATACCGTTTAGTGACCTTTCGTCAACAACACTGATTTGCTAGACCGCAATGAGCTAGTTGAAGTATATTCCAGGCCTTTCCTGTGCTGTGACTGTTCTTGGATGAGGAATCATCTTCCAAAACTATAGACCCTGTGTGCTAATTGGTAGGTTCCCTAAAGACAACAAGCTCGGGAAAATGCTCAACAAGCCGAGTCATATAATACGCTGCCACGCCCCTGAGATTGTCACGACAGGAGAATAACTGCACATAGCATCTATGGAGCATTGGCATTTACGCCTGTTTGCGCCAATGCATTGCATCGACAGTACAGCTGTTTTACAGAACCAATGTGCTTTGAATGCATTTGCCTTTCGGGAACCAAATTTATCGCGCATTGTGCAGCTGATGAGGCCGAATGCAACGTCCGACGAACGTTGCATCTCGATCGTCCTAATGCAGGAAAAACTGCATACAGCAGCATGTTTGGCATTGCGAGCTGCCAATAATCTCCTCTTTGTTTGGCTTGCGCTTGGCGAAAGGAATACATTGCCTCTTGCGTCCACGCTCACCAAAAACACCCCTCCAACACAGTGCACTTCTCTTCTGATCCTCTCTTTGCACAGAAGGCAAACCTCTTCAGCACAAGCCACTCTGGCAAAAGGCAGTCTTGTAAGACCACCTCTACATCGCTCTTGCATGCTTGCACTGAGACATCCCTGTAGATGAATCAATAAACAAATAAGATTGACGCAAAGGTAGCTTGCATGTTTCATCACTAAATGTCCATCCTCGCGCACTTAGCAACGTTGAACATTGAATTTTCTTCGAGTCTGAGAAACGCTCCCCAGCCAGAAGAGAGTTTGAGGCGTTGTTATTGCTGCCATTGTCATATTATCCCATGTGGTGTCATGTCTTTCTGATAGTATACAATCGGTTTGGCTAGGGTACAGATTTCTCATTGCCCTTCAGTGCGCAGGCAGTGAAGTCGCAGGCAATGCAATTGGACTAGGGTGGCAGAAAGGGTCCGCTGCACACGTCACTATCAAGGAGGTTTGCGAATAAAGTTAGGGGAGGCAAAAAGGATACTGTTGAAAGGTGAAACCATTGCGCAAACCGGCCTAATTGGCCTGTAGGCACGTCGGAACGGATCAATATTGTTTAGATGAAGCCCCTGTGCAAAAGGTGAGGTTCAAGGTCATCGACAAGGACCAAGTCTACTTCAACGTGCTGTGCAAACATCCAAAAGCCACACTGGTCTGCAAGAGTGTGGCAACCCCTCGCTCGCTGCAATGTACACACTCTGCCACTGAACGCGTAGGTGCCAGTACATAGGCTATGTTGGGTCCATGCGTTGGCGGCAGAATGGACTTAAGCAGAGCACAAAACATCGCAGTTCTGCAGACATTGATGAGCCTGAGAATTCCAGCAGTTCCTTACCAGTAACAGTAGGGCTCCTCGTCGCACGTTGTATTCGAAGTCTTGTCAGGACAGGCCTGCACAATCAACCACAATGCCAGAATCGGATCGCCAATCAAGGGTCCTCTGCGCGTAGGCTTGTCTATTTAATTCCACTGTGTTATGAAAGCTATAGTCGGGCAAGGTATTACACTGTCATTTCAACACTCTTCATGCTTTGAATGCCAACACGTTGCTTTTGTATGCGTCACCCACATGAGCCAAGTGCAGTTTGCTTATTCATACCAATCGCGTTATCGCATGAGTTGAAATACGATCCTGTAGACGTCATGAATGCCGTGGGAAGGAAGCAATTCTGAAGCCAATTGCGTAATGCTACAAAAATCAACACACGTTCTTTCTATGTGTGCATATCATACTCTCCTAATAGCACAATTTTCAACGATCAAATGTATACAGACGGCATTGCTGGGTTCTGTGCAGCAAGCAATTGTGCTGGCTACGTGTTGGCCAATACGATGTTTCACACAACTTTCCTTGCTTGTGGACCTGTCGAGGGTAACAGTGGCGCCTGAAATGTAAAAGTTTCATGGAATTCGCCAATTAATAAGCCATCTGCCTACAGTCTGGATTATGTTCACAAATGGCACATAACAGTATTCGAGGCCCTTTCATTTGCGGCTAAATATACAAACTGCAACAGGGTCACTGGGTGCTCATTGCTAAATGGAACAAAAAGAAGAGATTCCTTACCTGCTGGAGGAACGTCCATGAGATCTGACTAATGCGCACTGAACGGTTCAATGGCTCATGCAAATGGGAGCAAGTCAATACGATTCGAGGAATCAAGAAAGCTCTCAGTGGTCAGCGGATGGCAGATTGATGCTACATGTGCATGCACAAGCACTTGAAGATGAACACAGAAAGCGAGTGCTCAGGTTGCATGAAAGTGCCTGCAACTACGAATTCAATCCAGTGTTATCGACTCGGCTATTTCTCTGCAGCCACATTCCCATCAGTGCCGTCTTACAGAAAGTGCCGGCTTGCCACGATTCGTTGGCTCCGCCGTTCATTGGCCTCGATGCTCAAGTCAACATGAAGGCCACGTACTCTACCATTAGAGCCATTACCATGATTTAACCACGACAAATGAGCAGTCCCACATTGAACAAAATATAATGTATGGTGCAAAGCAAAGTACAATTGTGGGCTCAGCATACGATGAGAAAGTGCGCCCAGAAATTGACATATGTTTTCCAAAGGAACTCACTGCTGCTAACAGGGGCATCAGGTCCACTGCTTCAGGCAGGTTCGAAATGGCATCCACACTGCATCCATTGCTTTCTTCGAAGCTGCAGATCTGTAGATCAGGAAATAAGACTTCGGATGGAGCTGCGCCTGGCACTGCCTCGGGGGCCTCCTCTGGGGGCTCCACCGGGTCCTCCTCTGGGGGCTCCACCGGGTCCTCCTCTGGGGGCTCCACCGGGTCCTCCTCTGGGGGCTCCACCGGGTCCTCCTCTGGGGGCTCCACCGGGTCCTCCTCTGGGGGCTCCACCGGGTCCTCCTCTGGGGGCTCCACCGGGTCCTCCTCTGGGGGCTCCACCGGGTCCTCCTCTGGGGCCTCCACCGGGTCCTCCTGTGGGGGCTCCACTGGGTCCTCCTCTGGTGATGTGGGCGAAGGGCAGCCCAAGCTGCAGCGCTGCAAACCAAAGGGTCAGAGGCCACACAGCTGGCAGCGAATCTCCTCAAGCTACACAGAACAGGAATAATACAGAAAAGAACCAGGAACACAATACTCACAAGAAGATTGCTTGTCCCCGCACAAGTATTAGTAGCCCGTTGATATACAGTGCGCACATCCAAGGCAGTGTGGCCAGCATCATTGTCTGTGCAACATGTGCTCAATTCCCTGCACCTGCAGTCTGAATGATGTGTGTTGACAGTGCCTTGCTCCATGAACGAAAGAGATGTGCAGATTGTCCCAGCACCATGAGCTGAAAGTGCATGCACGTCTGAGTCTGCGTACAGACACACTTGTTCCAAACATTTGTGTAACAGAAAGGTAGTCATCGCACTCATGCCCTATCTCGTTGTTTCCCCAAACTGACAAATGTAATGAATGCATCTATCCCAGAAGAAAGGATTGGAATGGCCAAGACAAGTATCATCGATAGCCTGATGCAACTCACAATACGAATATTCTCATTGATCCAGTCCACAAAACTCCCAACTGCAGTGTAGACTCCAGGCCGTTCCTTATCCCCACAATTTGGACCCTGTTCCCCAAATGAAGTCAGCCCAACCAGCACATCCAGCTTTGCATCTCCATCAGCAAGAACCCCTCCAGGTGCAAATGCCCGAATGATTGGTCCCCCTGCATCACCTGGTTTGACACAAAATCCACACAGACGTCAAACATGCAGCCACCCACTGCATATATTACCTTGAGCCTTGAAAGGAAGTTATGCTTGTGTTCAGGTGCTCTTCCTGTCAGTCAACAGTATCTTTCTTGGCAATTCCCACTCACCCGGGCAGGTCTCTTGGCCTTTGATGCCCCCTGAAAAGCACATCATATTGTCTTGGATGCTGCTGCCCCAAACAGCTTCTGCTGAGCAATCTGTGTTTGTGACGAACTTGAGCTCCTCGGCCACTTGCAACAAATTAGAAGTGCCACCATCCTCCGTTTGTGCCCAACCCAATGCAACATGGAGTTCCCCATTCTTGGGTTCCTCGAATCTGGGTGCGAGCATTATTTTGGGGGCCTTGGACTTCCCATTAAGCTGCAGTAGTGCAATGTCATTCCCATCATGGCAACATCCCCGGTCTGCAAAACAGCTTCTCATGAGCAAACTCTGTATTTGTGGCAAAACTTGAGCTCCTCGGCCACTTGCAACAAATTAGAAGTGCCACCATCCTCCGTTTGTGCCCAACCCAATGCAACATGGAGTTCCCCATTCTTGGGTTCCTCGAATCTGGGTGCGAGCATTATTTTGGGGGCCTTGGACTTCCCATTAAGCTGCAGTAGTGCAATGTCATTCCCATTGGCAACATCCCCGGTCCAACCCTCATGAACAACTGTATTCGATGGCAAAAAAGTCTGGACACACAGCATCAGCACCACATTCAATTTAGCTCCACCTGGACCCCAGTCACTGCTATAACATCAGCTGTCTTGTGAAGCTTCGCACCAAATACAAGCAAAGAAGTAAACCAACAGAGAAGTGAGTCAGCAGATTAAAGGTTGTTCACCCAGTCCCTGTGCAGACAAACCACACAATTCCAGAGAGCCGAGGCAAGGATGAGGACACAGAAGGCGAGGATAGAACGAATTCTTGACCTGTAAAGAAAGGACACTGTGTTACAAGGTTGTGACCCCAGCTGACCCTCAGAAAGTGCACTGCCAGGGGTGCCAACATGGCATACACTACTGCGTGATGGTAACAATACCTTATTGTCTGCACTAAATGAAATGCGTGAAATAAATCATGGACTCCCAACTGTGAAGACACACATGTGCAGTTGTACAGTAACTGTGCACTTCTTCAGCTATCGCAGCAGAATGAGGGGAGGCCTGCACCCGCAGCAGCAGAGAGGCATGATACAGGAGGCAAGAGCTACCCAATAAAGAAATCACCTCAACACTTTCTGTATCATCAAGGGCACAGCCACCAGTGTAAATGATTGGCGAAGATCCCAGAAGGTCGATGCAGTGTGCGGGTGTCAACAACCAGGATGGGTCCCTCTTTGATGCAGTTGGAGAGTTCACCAATATGGCACCACACTGGTGCTGGTCGTTTGTGTCCCGCAATGACGCCATGTAAGGGAAGCGCTTGCAGTCAGCATCTGCACTATTCTGGGGCACCACCACAGAAATGTATTGGGTCAATGGCCCAATCCTTGCATTGTCATCTTTCCTACACAGTCTACAATTCACTGAATTGGGGTCAGCATCCACCCTGAAACCATGCCCACTGATGTGCTGGAGGACCACCAAACAAAGATCAATTCTTACAGCTTATGCCACACAAAAACTGCGAGTTCACAAGGCACATTGCCTTTGCCATTGCAGTCCTGCATTATGTCATCTCATATAGTCAACATCCAAGTGGCATTTTTTCATCTTGTCACTTGTGTCCTCCCAGTTTGAAGATTTCTTCTCCCAAAACAAGCAAAATGCCCTGGTGTCTTCCCTCCAGGTGCCAAAGGACTTTTATGCATGCTCAACAGCAAGAACAAAGTTCAAACATAGCATGGTGTCCTAGTGCTGATGTCCAAAGAAAAGATTGTGCAAAACAGCTGCCAGCTTGTATGGTGCGGTGGTGCCTTACTTACACTGCAATGTAGGTAGATGGTACTGCACACTGTACATTGTATACATTTCATTCAGCAATTTGTGCATCCACCACCTGTTGCAATTTCCTAAGCTCCAGTTCCTTCAGGCCCATCGAATGCCCTGGCATCGTAGTCACTGCAAAACAGACCCAGGATTCTAGCCCATTAGATTGAAAGATTCTTACAAAACAAATGCCTTGACACGTGTAACAGAATTGTGAATAGAATGCTTACAAAAAGAATGCATCCTGACGCAACTGAACGTTTCTGGACACGTGTTTGCCGTCGCCAGCAAGCCAAGAGCAATGTCAAGTTGATCAGGTGGCTGTGCATTCTTTGAAGGTGATTCAGAGCATCAGGCCAAAGTCTCAGAATAACTGCTGTGGTCGGAAAAGGAGTATTGGGAAATGCGCCAGCATGTAAAGAAATTCTGCACATGGGATTGAAAGTGAGCTATTGAGTTTCTTTTTAGGGAGACATGTTTGGGCACTTGCGATGAGCACAGACATCTTGCGGGTTGGCACCACCCCACCTTCATTTCTGGCGGCTGGACTGTGAGGCATTTTGGCTCTTCGTTCACAGCCTATAACTGAGTTTTTGCACATGGATCAGTGAACTTAGGTACACTCGCACGGAGAGTCAAGTCATGGTTTCGCGGTCAAGGACCAGTCTCCCTATTGGAGAGAAGGCCAGCGACTGCTATTTATCTTGTTTTGCTCCCTGCTACCCGTCCCCAAGAGTGTAAATTCCCATCTGGATGAAGCGAAATATTGGCGTTTGGCACTTTGGTACAAGTTGCGATTTCCCGAGGAAACAAACTAAAACATGATGGTCAGTGTTTGAAACAGTGATCGTGATGAACACCAAGCTGGACAGTATGGACTTAACTTGGCCAGTGTGTGAGTCAGGCTGGAAGAGCATCCTGTGTGGCAGAAATCTTTCTATAATCAGCAGCTTCCGCTGGTACCACACGACTTTCCTGTCAGGATCGTTTAACACAACACCGGTGTACATTTTGGCAAGCTAGGTGCACATTAGCATGAACAGCTAGGCAAAAGCTTGGCAGTACTTTAGACAGCTTTTGAAAAATTAAAAGCGTCTTGAACGTTATGTGTCAAGTACTTGCCGCCGTTATCCGATTCCTCTTGCGCTCTGATGCACTTGCAAACGATTGGCCAAAACAAAGCGCTGTGTTCTGAAACGAAAGCAAATACAGAAAAGACGCTGTGCCGAAAAACTATGCTTGCCTTCGCAAACTAGCCATTCCCTGAACCGAATCATACGGACTAACACTGTTTGCCTATCAGGACCAAAACTGCTTAAAAACAGTGCTTCACCGCATGACGGCTCATTGCCTCGTTTGCGAGGCAAATCCCGCTGGCGTGATTCCTAAAATCGCACGTCTAAATAATTGCAAGAAAAGGACGGAATGTCACCGGAATCCCTGGTGAACCCTGGAAGATGCCAATTCCGGTCAGCGAACGCGCCCGCCGTGCTCGCCCTCGTGTTGCAAATGCTGGCCGGCAGCACATGGGAAGGGGCCATCAACATTGCGCCCGATTGCGCCGGGTGGCCACGTACCCCCCGACCCTGATTCAGAACTCTCACCTTCCGTCCCCGCAACTGCCGCCAGCAAGACGGCGTGAACCACCGCCACCACCCCCGGCCTCCTGCTGGCCATGGTCCCCGTCCCTGCGGCGCCGCCCCTGTCTCAGACACGGCCCCAGGAATACCGTCCCGGCAGGCGGTCGCGATGACGAGAGCCCACTCGCACAAATTGATAAGCAAGAGCGCACGCCTCTTCCACCCCGGATCATGGCAGATTTACGAGCAACAGAGATTCCGCATTGCTTCGTGCGGGACAGGCGCCCCGTCCCCAGATGCTTTGGGCCCTCGATCCCTGGGGAGGGGCCACGCCAACCGCCGAAAGGCCAGCCTGGTACCCCGTGCCTGTGCGGAGGAATTGATGGAGATCGCCGTCCGGGGTGGCGCTGAGCGTGGGCGGCAGTCGAGCCGCGGGGTATTCGAGCGGCCGGCCGTGGGTCGGGCGAGGCGGAAGCCGGGTCGGCAGGCTTGGAGCCCGCCCTGCGAACCCCAACCCGAAACTTAACGGAGCTGGTGTCCCGGTCAACACCGGTGAGAATTGCATCATTTCCGCGCCATTTCAACATGTGATTTACGGAAAACTTTGCTCCACTGGGGGGGAATAATCCGGATGCAGCGGCGTCGACCGGCGGGTGCTGCGCGCCCGTGGCGGCGGCGCAGGCCGTGGCGAACCTCGTTCTGGCTGTTACCCAGTCGAGGCCCTGGACGGAGTGCCGACAACGGACCAAGGAGAGCCCCGGCGCTGGGAAACCCCAGGGAACGCCACCTTGCTATGAAGGCCGCCTAGTTTTCGTGTTGATTCAACGATGCATCACTCGGCGTGGAATAGTCAACGCTGCAGTGTTTGCTTGCTGTCCGTTTGGTGCCTCTTTCGCTCCGTGTATGCCCGTGGGCCTGTCGATTGCTGCCCAGCTCCTGTCTTACATTTGCCTGCCCTCTGCTTGCACCTTCTTGCGCCCGAAAACGAGCCCATCAGAGGGCACCCAAATCCCGTCGACGGCTGGCGCTATTGCTCGTGACCTTCAGAATGATGCCGAATGATGGCAAATGCAGAATGGCCCAGGGAGTCCATCGGCCCACATATACATGGTATAGGCGCGGGCAGAGAAGGCAAGCAGAGTAACCGATCGAAAGTGCATCAAAATTGAATTGAAATTGATCGAGAACGAAGAAGGATGTCCATGTTCAATCTTAGGTGAACTGCCTCACTGATCCACTTCCAAGATGCAAGGACCCAGGGCACATATTATTCGGATAGAGTCAACAGTACTGGAGGAACCCCAGTCCCTTCACAGTTCCAATATTCCCAAGGAAGTAGAAATGGGGCACGTGTTTTGGTTGCCTGTTCTAAGTTACACAGTACATGACTTTTTTTACTGAAATAGTTTGCATGATTGTGAGTGCAACAAAACAAATGTGCATGAATGAACAGTGCACGGCGGAGGTTTGTGGGAGATGCAAGAACGCTTGCCGATGTGACCTGAGATTCTGCCAGCCAGGGTTCCAAGGGTATGTTGCCCAGGTCAACAGCTTGGGCAGTGCCCATTCTTGTTCATCCATGGTGGAAGTTGCCTTCTCACCCTCTGACTGGATTTGCTCATTCTTGGTTGTTGAATTGGGCAAATACTAGTTGAAGGTCTGGATGGATCAACACAGTGTAGTCGTTGGGTTGAAACAACTATGAGTCCAACATGAGTCCAATGGTACATACTACTGGAGTCCAGCGATGCTCCACTCAGGAGGCAAGAGAGTTGCCAGTTCGTTCTGTTTAGTCAAATCCAGTCCCGTTCAGCTTGCTCTGCAGAGCACTGCTGGCCCTCTTACACATCATCAGGTCAGAGTGCTGTGGACAACAGTCAATATCCAACTGCACGCTTTCAGGAATTTCAGTCACTGGTGGGAAGCAGGGTCACTCGACCTGCAACTCCCCATGGTGAACAAAGTGCCACTTGCTTGGAAGGCACCTTCATGCTGGGGGTACAATTTCAACCACGACCTTGCATCGGTTGCATTGAAGTGTGAGATGTTTTGTACCTTTTGCTGCAACGCTCAAGATCTATTTTGTTCAATCGTCACTAAGCCACCTCTGGACCACCACTGCATGGCTTGTTTACCACAGCAACCAGGCCTGATCCTTGCCACACCCGCAGTATGCGTCCACGTCATGCGAGTTTCTTGACATGAATCACATGGACAGGCCTTGTGGTTGATTTGGTTGATCTCGGCAGTACATCATGGCCTCTTTCACTGTGGTGCACACCATCCCTGCACATATTTACGTTTGCAGGCTGTGTTTTACAGCGAAGACTGTGCGAAATTTGGCAGTATTCCTACTCCCAACGGCATGTTGCTTCCAGTTTGCAATTCGACACTGACTACCGACCTCTGCTACCCTGTCACGGAAGAGGGCGTAGCAACACTCACCCGGCAAATTTTGGAGCAGCAGAGCGTTATGGATGTCAGCGTGCTCGGCAAACTACAATAATTCAACGTTCCTGCTTGAATAACGCCGCCGCCGATTCTGTTTCAATCTGTGCATCATCACCCAAGCCCCCCAACAATGCAGCCGCGATGAAGTGCGCCCAAGCCCCAGCGGCCATGTCGCGGCGGTGGGCTTTTGGGAACTGGTTCAGTCGCTTCCTTGCGGGCCGCTTCGCACCAAACTCTCGGTGTGAACCTACGCCGAATTGTGAGCCAACCAGCAGTTGCAACCACCAAGCCCTCCACCGTTTAGTCACCATTGCGGTGCGGACGTTCGCTGCGGGCTCACGAGAGCCTTGGAGGCCGCCTTGTCATTCCGCCCCAACCAAGCGGCTCGCGCGTTCGTCCTCTGGCGCGCCCCTGCGGCGGCCAGCCCTCCCCTTGCGCGGCCGCTCCCCGAGAAGCACCCCAGGAGGCGGCCCTGGCGAGCTGCTGGGCGTGGTGCTGTGGAAACGCCGAGGACAGCGTACTTCGGGGCAACTTCAAGGTTCGTGGGTGCCCCGGATGGCCTGGGGACGCCTCTGCCGCGCTGTGGCGTGCCAGCACGCTCTTGCCTGCCCAGTCTCTGGCCCCGCGTTTGTGGAGCTTGTGAACCGATGGCGATCGCCCCAGCCTGCTCCCGGACCCTCTGCACCGTCGCGCAGTTTGCGTGATCATGCAGCTGCGCACGCGCTCGACGACACGGTGGACCGTTGTTCTCGGTGGATGAAACAGCAAGAGGCTGCTTGGATTAGAACTGGCGTGCCTCGAACCCTCCTGCTCTTCGCTCTCGTTGTGGGCTTTCGCTCCTTGTTCGCTGTCGTTCACCCCGTGAACGAGTCGTACGCTGCTGCCACCATCTGGCCGCATCAATCCGTAGGAGCCCCGTCTATCCATTGGGGAAGAGCGCTTGGAGACACCGGAAGCCAGCAGCAGAACGTGTTGCGTGTGCGGCGGAAGCCCGGGCCGGGTGGCTTTTTCATTTGCATGCCGCTCCCCAACGCGAGCAGCATCCTACGTTTGTTTTTGCGTGCTGCCGGACGGCATTGGTGACACTCGGACTCCAGAAATCCGTGCGCTGGTTCCGCGCGGACAGGGAGGCTATAGCCTCAGCTCTGTCAGTTGGCGAAAGTTTGGGTGGGCCACGTGTCGGGATTGTGCACACAAAGTACTGCGAAAGCGAAGGTGGAGGTGGCGTTGATGTCCGTGGTCTGGATGGCAGTTGGCACAGCGGGTGTGCATGGTACAGCCCCGGGAGGGGCTCTGGGTGCCCTTGCAGGTTGCCTAGCACGTTGTTTAAGCAGATTGCGGACAATGTCCCCGCTGATTCCCCGGCAGTTGTAAGTTCGCAGATATGTCAGCGCTGACGGTCAACGGCAAGTTTTGCTTTAGTATCTGCCGCAGATTGGAAGTGGCTCGTACACACAACGTGAATTTAGGCAGAACACGAGCACATCCTTCCAGGAGCTGTTCAGAATGTGTGCTCCTGATTTCAGAGCACCCGGTTGGTTGGCTTGAAGCTGTTGTGAAGCCGAGATGGAGTAGCGATTGGACCTCCTTCCTCACTGGGGCTCAAGCTGCTCACTGGCGAACAGCGCTTCAGGATTGAATGATGAAGACCTCCAAACTCCTGGCATTATCTATGCCTCACAATCAACAGATTGTTAGTCGCCATTGGTGCGACATGGAGCCTGCACTGTGCCTTACCGCATGTGTTCCATCTTGCCCAGTGACAGCTTCCAAGCGCATCGCCAACCGACGGTATATCCCACCAAGGAAAATTCGACGCCCTTTATGCAGTGCCATTGCCCTGCTTTGTCTTGGACAGCAATTTGAAGCCTACAAATAAAAATACACTCATGCTGCGTGGGTAATGAGCGCTGCAGTCTGTGAGCATAGCAAATTCATTCGCTATCCCAGACGAAAGCGGTGAACACATACGTATGGCAGAATTTTCTTACAATTCCAGGGACAGTCATGGTGCAGGAGATGGACATTCACGCTCAGGCCGCCTGTGTGATGCTATTTTGATTTGCATCGGGCAGGTCCTCCAGATGATGTTCAACCTTGGGATAGCCTGGGCGGTTGCCACCCTGGCGCTGGCAACTCCTGGTGGCGTGCTGGGTGATCAAATGTCAGTGTCCACCAACGGACTGATGGCTGAGGGGTCAATTGCATACAGGCAACACCAGGAGGCACTCCTTGGAGCCACACAGCAGAAGGTAGAGGATATTTTCCAAGCCATCAACATGTTTTGTGCAAAATTGCCGAAGCCTTGCCTGCCTTCAAGGCGATGAAGGACTTGGGAATTAGGTGAATGGTCTGAATGTCACTATTGAACAAGCTTGAACTTGGTTCTTGAAGCATGGTGAACTATCATGTGCAGGCTGGTTCTGCCTGAATTGACAGGGCAACCTGATTCTTTTGCCAGTTGAAGTCAGTAAGCGACAGCAATGTTTTGCATTTTCATCTGGGACCTGGAGCAGGCACGATGGTACAATACTGCCTGTGTTCTCCGTGGTGTTGGTTCTTCTACACCTGGAGCCCTGGTCACTTGCTCCCTGTTATCTTATCCGCCTGCCTACCTGTGCCCCAGGATGCTTTTTCAAGCTCTGCAGCAGCTCTGAGGAAGATGATGCTGTTTGAAAACTCTGGACCCCCACTCTGCAGATGGAGTGAGGACAATGCAGAATGTGTACCTGATACGATCTCAAATGTTCCAGATCAACAAATCAATGAGTTCTTTCAAATCCGAGTGGTGAGTTCCTCATATGGTCTTCATCCTAATGGTGTGACCTTCTATGTTGCACACGAACACAGACCTGGTTGTGGAGAGTTCTGAAGGTGGTGTCTTGCGCACCAAAACTGTGACCTCAAATGTGTTTGAGCACTCTCTGGCCGCCAGTGTTTCCAGAAGAGCCCATGGGATTCCTTGAGTATCAATTACCTGCAGTAAACTTTGCTGTGACAGGAATGAGTTTCAGTGCCTAAGGCATGACATCTGTGGCACTGGACAGCGTGTCTATGTGGCTGCGGCAAACTGTTGTGTTTCCATTTGCAGCAAATTTACTGGATAGTGTTTGTTCAGCTTCTTTGCAAGCCCTGACATAGGAGCGTCATCTTTAGGTTGCCAACAACCCAGTCGCCCACTGTCGACAACTCTGGCTGCTTACCCTGTGCATATGCAAGTGGTGCAAACAGCACAACCATGTGACTCAAAGTGGTACTGTTGAGAGTCATCCAACTTGGGAATTTTGCAGAAATGCCAGGCCATCATCACCACTCAGGAATTCTGCGATCGGGACCTTGAATGCAGCTGGTGAGTATGAACTCCGACTTGCTCTGGGCTTTGCTGAGACAGTTGTCGGAGAATGCTCTATATGGCTACTGATGGGGAATGCTGACTTCCTTGGACTGAATATCTGGGCCACAGCACTAAAATGATGGCCCTGGGTATCTCCTGAGAGTGTGTGTGTGTGCTCAAGCCGTTGTGTGTTCTTTGTCAAAAAATAACAAAACAGTGTGCCCATATAGCAATGTGCTTCGGCCTTCACATCTGGGCTGTAAGGTCTGGGCTGTTATCTCAGATAAGGCCAGCTCAAACTGGAATTCACTCTATTTTATCACATCTGATATGTTACTCTTTTGTGCCCATGTTGCAATGCTGATTTCAGGGCCAGCTGTGAAACCCCCTCTCCTATTGGAGGGAAATCCAATCACAAACCAGGACATTGAATACTGTAATATGATGCAGAAAAGAAACAAAACACCAGGCAGCCATTTGCTGACCACGGCTGCTACAGGCAAGACTGTGGCTTGATCCCAACCTGTTTTATGGCATGTCCACATGGATATATGGATATGCTGCATGTATAGTGTCTATTGGACACTAGCCCTAGCTTTGCACAGATGGAGTACGTGAGCAACTGAAGGGCTTGCACCATGGCCCTTGCGAGGGTGATGGACGAATGAATATCTCTACAGTGGCATGTTCATGTTGCGCACTCTTTGCAATACTGGTTCATGTACTTTACAGTCAGGTCTGTTAGCTCGTATTGTTCTGGGATTCTATGCAGAACAGAGTTCTTTGCAGTGCAAAACCAGGTGTCGCTCATAGCAGATATCACGTCTGCACATTGGGTGGTGTCAATGTTGTTTCCTCCTGGGCAACTAATGCTTCCCACCAAACACAACTTGCAAACTCCAGATCGCTCGCCTGCAGTAACACTCTGTCTCCTAGCAAGGAGACATCTCCAATTGGGGGAGTCAAATGGAATGTACTGGTGTGCTACAGACATTCTGCATGTAAGATAGGGTCGGTGATGGGAAATGGCCGGATGCAAAATGCTGTTGAATGGCATAAACATCCCATATCCTGATCGTGGGCCAATCAGCATGCCCCTTCTGACTATCATGCATGGGGACACGCTGGTCGCAATTGAGTTGTCGCAACGTGCTACCACTGTGTGTGCGTGTGTGTTCGTTTCTGTACTTGTTTAGATAGAATCGGCTGTTGCTTCAAGAACGACAATGCACAATGTTGTGTACACCATTTTGAACTTTGTACTTGTGCATGCTTTCAATGTCGGTGGTCATGCTAACATCCCTTCTTGATCTCCTGCTAGGCGTGAATCGGCAGGCAGATGCGCGTCCGATACTGTGTTTACCATGAGGGAGTGCTTGGACCCTGCCTACAGTGCTTTTAGGCGCAACTTGGATTGTGAGTTTCTCTTGACTGAGGAAAAGTGTGAAGTAATTCCAGGATGCTCATGGTGAGTACAAACGAGAACAACAACAGGTGCCGGCCATATCAACAATGGTTCAGTGAACATATCACAACGTAGTTTGGGCCTTTGAAGCCCCGTGGTTCAGAGGAGTGTGAATCTTTGAATCATGTGTGTACCATTGTGGGAACAAACAAACAATATGCTTGAGACTATTGCCTGACGTCGCCAGTATGTTGCAAAGGCATTTGCTTTGTCATGTGACAAATGTAGTCAAAGTGACGAATATGATGATGCATGTATCCGTTTGAGCTCTGTATCGTGGCATGTATTGATATGCATTTGTCACTGTCTGGGCTTGCGACCATCGTGACGGCTGCAATTGTTGCTTGTCTTGATATCTTGTGGAATGCTGTGGACAGGGAAGGTGATGAATGCCTGAATGCCCAGCAGGAGGAGGTCATACCGGTGAGCAGAAGGCAACGGACCAGTGTTCGTATTGTTTTCAAAGTGATGCACGCATGCACTCTTTGGGCTAGGATCGAATCGGCGCATTGTACTCATATGTGATATATTTGCCAGTTATCACTTGGTGGTGGGACAGTGCTTTGGGAAATGTTTCGGGACGTCATATATATGCTGTAGGTCTGCCCATGCCTGACACTTACAGGGTTGAGCCCAGAGTTTCTCTGCGTTCAACAAGCCTTGTGACACAACTAATGTCCACTGGCCTCTTTTATGATCTCTTCCTCTCTTCGAAGATGGTACATACATTAGGGACCACACTATTTCGATTTTGGTACGCTTAGCTTCAAATTCAAGCTGAGACCCTCCCCCTCCCCCTCCCCTTCCCCAGCGTCAGTCCTTTTTTGATGTCAGGACGACTCAGCAGCATTAAAGTTTGATGCAACATCGGGTGGCTTCTAATGATGGCAGACAGCCGGAGCTGCAGGGATCACATAGGGCTGGCAAAGGGGTATTTGAAATGATGTTAGGCAATGGGACCAGCACCCGAGGCTGTTGATTAAAATATTGTTGGCTCTCCATGAAGACCTGACACTTAAGGAAGATACTATTTTGATATTGGTACCCTTAACGTGGTGGTGGTGGTGGTGGGGTGGGGAGGGCTCCAGCCATTGATGTTAAGAGTTATGCAATTGCACTAAAATCAAAATAAGGTGGGAAGATGAACAAAAAATAGCACTGATCAGCAGTAAATAACTCATAACTTGTTGCAAAACTTCCCTCAAATTTTCAATCATCCAGCCAGTCCTTAGAATGGATCAATTTTCAAGTTTTTGGGCTGTTCCCATCACCTATCATTGCTTTTGGCATTTCATTTTTCAGATCACTGCGATTGCTACAATTTTGTTTTTTCCCTTGAAACTCTTTTGAACTTGTATGGCATTGTTAGGTTATGTTGCTGGGTCGTCCTGGCGTCGAAATAAGGATTGACGCTGAGCGTACCAAGGCAAAATAGTGTGTTCCCTCAAAAAGCTTCTTAAAAAACATGTCTTGTCATTTTGTGTCCCTGATCAACGACGGTTTGGCCCACTTTTTAGCCTACTTTCAGTTTGTGGCAAACACACAAGTTCTTGACGTCACAGGTCTGAGCCCCTCCCTTAGCGCAAAACAATGTGTTCCCTTAGATTGAATGCTTGTCGGCGGTAGGGCAGACAATTGACCAGTCTGATGACCTGCCATGCTGTTTTCGATGCAGCTTGCGGTTGCAAACACAGCGTTGATTAACGCCGCGGCACAGAACCAAGACTGTCTGGCTAGCAGCTCTTGCTCAGCTCCCTGTACTCCGGTTTCCTCCGCCTGTGTTTTCCTGGAGCTCCAAGACTTCTCCCAATGGTTTTTGCCCAATGCAACGTCGGCCTACTGTCAGTTTCAGAAACTATTCGCGCAGTGCGCCTTCTCGAGGACCTGCTCCCCGCCCTGTTCTGTAGATCTTGGCGAAGGTGAGTGCAGACAATAGGAGAGCGTGTTCGTTGACCATATTCTCACCCTGCAGTGAAGTTGTGTGGCCCTGTCGATGCGAGTCCAGGCCAGGCGCAACCTTGAGGACTGGGAACAAGCAAAAGCGCGAAAGGCCTTTCCCCTTTGAGCTTCTTTGAAGCTTTCTTTGTATGTTTGTGGATCCTAACTCCTCCTACTTATCCATGATTTTCTTGGTTGACTGAAAAAAAGTGACGACTTTTGTAGCAGCGGTTTGAAATGAGCGGTGGCCAGTTGAATCACACTGGCGAGCGTAAGGCTGAGTCCTTTTGGAACAGGCCAGATTGTCAGATGGCGCTTCCTCTCCAGTGGCACAGCTGGAGGCTCTTGCTGCGGTGCAGAAAAATCTCCAGTCCTAGGAGGGAAGCGCACGGCGAAAGATGGCGAATACGGGAAATGCGCTGTGCTTTGTGTGCTAACGTATCCAACAAATGATGTTTGGGACTTGGGATCGGCTTGACTTCGAGTGTGGATTAGGCCCACAATGTCCCACACTACCAGGAGCATGCTGGTCACGTTATGTCCCTGTGTAAGTGTTTTGTTGTTGCTGTTCTTCATTTCGTACTTGCCTTGTTGCAATTGAGACTTTTGCATTATCAGGTGCAGAACAGAGGAATCTAGTAAGATGCTGCCTGCTGGGAGATCAAGGGATTACTGCTGACAGCTGATATGCGTTGGTATGTGCAGGCGTCTGCTTTTTCGACATTTTCGGGCCTGCTTTTGTTGATCTTGCATACAGCGAGGACCCCGTGCTTCAGGCCCGGATGCTTAAGGCGGTTGAGGAGTGCCCAAGCATAAGGTCTCCTGAGGAATGCAACACATTCTCTGGCAATTAGCAGGTGAACCAGGGGAGGTCTAAAAGCTCATGTGAGGCATTTGTGGGTGCCTATTCTCCAAAGGCACTCCTCTCATTTACTGGGCATGCGAATGAAACCCCAGGCATTGCGCCACGCCAGGCTGAGTCTTTCCCCTTGGAATTGCTTGTGACCGTGCTGCTGCTCTGGGCTCTAAACGTAGAGATCTCTCAGGCAACGTGGAGGGGTTGAGTTTCAACATTGTGGGGAAAATGTTCACCAGGAAGAAGATTCCCTCTGGCCGATTTCCAGTGGCATACTGTGACCGCCATCGTGTCGCAAAGCCGAGTCCTGGCGAGGGTGGGCATGCCTGCGACAAAATCAACACTGTTGTACTCTGTGTGGTGCAATGAGATGAAGTACAACGCACAGCATGAGTTGTTGGTTGTTTTTTATAGGCTCATTGGGAGAGAGTGTGGGCAACAGCGACGAACAACAGATGAATAAGCGCAGAAAGCAAGATGAATGTGCCCGCAGCGCGACACATCTCACTGGCACCAGTGTTGTAGCCTGGCGTCAGCATGTTGGATTCTCTTGCACAACCATGGGTCAGGTTGTGTTGCACATCAGCGACTTTGGGCATTTCTGCTGTCATCCTCGATCTATTTCCAGTCGTTTTATAACAAACCATCCGTTCTTTTTTTTGAATAGTTGCCTGCTGCCATTTCTATGTTGGCGATATGCCCCGTTTCACAGCAGCCCTGCGCACAGGCAGATGCGCTCCGCCTCGCGTCACAGTGCAGCGTCGTGGCAGCGTCGTGGTGCGGAATGCAAACATGGGGGGCGGCCAGAAAGATGCAAAGTCCATGAGTGGCCAGAGTGACTACCCATGCCGACGACCTGCGGGTCGTATTGTTCGTGCTAAGGATGGCGGGCATTTGATCTTGGGACAATCCGGGCTCTTTGTCTTGATTATGAAGTGAATGGGGCATCTACAATCCATCCAGCGGGCACTGGTCCACCATACTGAGAGATTTGCCTGACGTCCCACCACAAAACGCACAGAGTTAGTAATGTGTGCAGGAGCGTAACTCTCGTACGTGATTGTTATGAAATCATAGCAAGGCTCAACAGCCTGGATTGTCACAGGCGCCACATGCTGAAGCTGCCAACTTGAACATAGCTGTTATTTAAACATTGATGGTCAAGTTATTGCGGCGATAAGTGGAGATACACTGTTCCCATCGATTGTCCCAGTGAGCGATCCCTCATTGTCCGGAAAAGTCATGTGATACATTCATTCCCTCAGGGGGACATATAGGAGGTTGTCAACTTGTCGGAAACAGTATGCCGCCAAGCACATCAAGAACTCTGTGCAACAGTGAAAGAGCAAAGAACAAAAAGACAGCACTCGGGGACATTCTGTGCTGGCCATTCAAGATCAGGCTTTGTCTTGTGGCTTGAAAATGCTCCAGACGGCCTGCCAGCACAGAGGTGCAGCTTCGGCAACTGTTGCTCACCCGAGCTCAGCCACCAAACGCCTCACATTCTTCCCGGAATTTCGTGGCGGGGCAGTATTCAACTGCCTTTTTCATGCGAGCATGCAGGTCTGGCTTGTTTTCGTACAGTATATCCACAATTGCTGCACCCGACAAGGTGCACTCTCCTACAAGGCAGAAACAAACCGGCTAGGACAAATGAGTCTTTTTATCAATGCACACAAGCCCTTAAAGGCGAACAGAAAATGGGACCTTCCTATAGTGCAAAAAAATGATTGCCAACCGTGGGATGTGTTTCAGCCCATTTCAAGCCACCGACAATTCGTCATCAACATATGACGATGTTCGTCATCTGCGCCTCATTTCGAAGGAGATGTTTCCGTGGTTTGGCGTGTACAGGAAGCGTTGTTGAGTGCTAAAGTGCAGTGTAACAGCTGGGTCCCCGATACTGATATTAGTCATGTTCATCCACACTTCAGCCTAGCAAATTCAGATTCTATCGCATCGCTGTTGGGGACCACCGGTGTTGAATGGCAAGCGCCATTCCCCTTGCAGGCTTGCGCTTTCTAAACTGTACCCTTTCCCCTATCGAGATATCGACAGAATTTCAAGCAATGTATTCTGTTGAGTCGGTGGTTGCTGTCATATCAACCGCAATGTCACCATTTTCTGCAGACCAACATAACAGCTTCGAGCGCTCGCATTCTGGAAAGCAAAAGCGCTCTGTGCAATCCTTCCAGTCGAGGGCAGATGCCGCATGGACGCATTTACATGCTGTGTTTCCGGATCTGCGGCAATGAAAGATGGCATGGATCCCAGAACGGCGTTATAAAGTACGATGAAAGGACACAGATTCAGAATGAGAGCCTGCTTTGTTGCGAACAGGACGCTTGGAGCCCTGCGCTAGCGTCTTCGACACCTTGCCCGCAGCCCAGCCAATCCAGCTCAAATTCTCCTGCGGTCTAAGTGGGGGCGCGCTTCGACATAGGAACGGAGCACATACAATGAAGTATGGATCAAAATGGTGGCATGAGGTGATCAGCTGTGGCGCACCGTCTTCTCCCGCTGTGCAATTTCCTATGCACGACCCTGCCTCTTCCTTCCATTGGCAGCGCACAGTGTCCTGAATCGACCTGCAAAACGGGCTGGCAGCAGAAGGCTTGAACCACTGTGAAATGTCCGACGCAGATTGAAAGAGGCAGCCCGCTCTGGGGAAATTGGTGCAAGGTTCTACGCATGGGCTCGAGGCTACACACATGGTGTTCGTGCTGTACGCCCTGCTCACATTCTCGTTGGACCTTAGGGCCTGCGCATGAACACTCTTGTCAGGCCCTCCGCGTTGTTTACAAAACATGATTCTCAGGCATGGAAATAAGTGTTCCACACACAAGTGTTACGTTGTTCGACAGTGGGCTGGCGCAATTCAACTGTGTGGAGCATGTTGCAGTGGCATTTGGCCATGTTATTGCTGAGCTTGACCCAATAGCTGATCCTATGTCTTTTGGGTAGAGACGAGTTACACGCAACAGTTTCTGAGATCACATCAAGCATCTGATGTAATTGTGTGACTTGAGATAAGCTAGTAACTACATCGAGTGTGGGCACATAATACGACTTTTGTGGAAAGAAGCAAAAATGTGCACAGAAATAAAGCACTATACATGACCACTAGGAGGGGGGCCCAGTGTATTCACGTCAGGTCATGGCAATGAGGCAACGAAATACTGCAACAATGGAGAGAAACCTGGCATGTACGGCTTACGGTTCTCAATACAAAGCAGAATAGAATTCCCATGGACGAATTTGCAATGTGGCAGTGCGCCGAATACGGAACAGGACCAAACTCCTGTGCAGTTCAGTATATTTGGGCTCGCCAAGGAACACCACACAGTTATTGGTGGAAGCACACGTCCGCCCTGGCATTGCATACTGTCACAGAAATGGCATGGCCCCATGTATTGGAAACATCACCGGCATCAAGGCACCACCTCGAGTAGGGCTTTCGAGTCGGTGATACACTGTCCATCCAGCGGGTCCCTGCAGAATACAGACGGCACTGCCATTATGTTTGCATTTCCATATTTGTCCCCTACCCCACATTGGATGTGTGGCTTTCATAAAGATTTGCTACAGAAGATTGCATGTGTCCACAGCATTCATTGTATGGCAACAGGTATTCCCAGAATGCCTGTCAAGGTCTCAATCCAAGTGCCGAGTATCACAAGTAGAGTGCAGCTCATTGCGTTAATCCAATGAAGAATCAACAAAAGGCACAGGTACATGCCTGGACAATGTTGTACCATTGCTCACATGCCCTTGAAGGACATTTGAACCGCGGAACACCAACTAAGATGGGCATTTGTCATGTTGTTATGTCATATGTTTGCTGGAAGCAGTTCCTCAGACCAGCTGGGGTATGGAATGGCATATGGTGGAAACTTGGCCAGATGAAATCGACATGTTGTGTTGAGACGTGGCTTCCAATCCAGACCCAAAGTGCAAACACCAGGAGAAATGGATAGCCTATCCACAAAGCCACAGGTCTGGGCTGACAGCATGTGTACTGTATGAAAAACAAGAATAGGTAGGAGATGACCGTCTTCGTGCATTTCTCCTCCCTCACGAACCTCCACTGGCAACTCCCGACAGTCGCTGCACTCACCATTCACATCCTGCCAGCACGACACAATCAAACTCCCGGACAATGTTTGGACACAGCCCTGCCCTCCTGACTGTGAGATACTCAGGAATCAGGCAATCCTGAACGTCGCGCAGAAGGTCTGTTGTACAGCCATTGAGCCTGCAGAAATGATTGAAGAAGTGGCTGTGCTCAGGGCAGGGTATGCCACAACATGAATCTTGCTCGGTACAGACTATCCGAGAGAGGGCTGTCTAATGCATTGAAGATGGTAAACCATACTGTCAGACTTGGAATATATTTTGGGAGTCAATGCAGCAACCTACTTCAAACAGAAGATAGCAAGGTGACGTGGGCCCTGACTGGACGCCAAATCCATCCGACCCCCCACACTTCCAAGTACATTGAGGTCATGCTCAGAATGCAATGCTCCAACTGTCAACGTTCCTGTGTCGCCAGGAGATGCAATGTTGGATCGGCTTTTCCTGGAATTGATGGCATCATTGTGTCCACAGTTCTTGCTGCAAGGCAGAACCTGGAATTCCACATTCCAGTAAATGCAAACCAAGTACCCTTGCGTGCATCAGGTGTCTAAAGCATTGGCTGTTCGGCAGCGCTGACTCACCAGAGGCAGCGTTGATCCTCAAGGCAAGCATCCTTGGACATGATGTTTTCACACGTCTGTCGTGAAGCACAATGAGTAAGCAAACATGGACGACTGCATCAAACCAACTCTCAACAGAGCTAAGCCCCCTCTGATGAGAGCCCTTAGAAAAGAGCCGATGGTTACAAAACTACAAAGCCATTGGTGGACAGAGTATACAACAAAGCAGTGCATCCAGCACCACCTTCAGAGTAAATGGAAACTAGAACTCAGCCAAATGCAGGTGTTTCTAAAAGGATGGCTCTGCAAATTCCTGTTGTTTATAACTGCTACTTGCAAACATTTCCTGGCCAATGACACTTCCATGTCCAAAGTTGCAGTTGAACAACACAGTGTGAGAAAGACACAGACTCTAAAGCAACTGCCATTGATAAAGGCCAACAATTCCACACCTCAAACACAGACATGCTGCACACCAACCTCCAGGGACTTGGACATAGCTACAACGCGCTCATCTGGAGCATGCATTGCAATGAGAGGCTGACAACTGCCATTCTTCCATCCACACAGCGCACTGTCCGCTACAAGCATTCTCCTCAGATGTTGCAATTTGGTTGCAATGCCAGTCTGCCATGACACAGTTTTAGGTTTGGGCACATTGAACAATGAGAAGATAAATCTGGGGTTACAAACAACTTCTGTTCATTGTCTTGAAGGTGCAGGTGCACCTTGCGTTTGGCAATGGCTCTAAAAAGTGAAACACAGGAACAGAGCATTTTGTGCTTCGCATTCAGTAATCTTGGCAGGCGCAGCCTCTTCGCACCACCAATCCAAAGGTCCAAAAATACTTCCCTGCTGCTACTGCATGGTCGTTAATCCTTCTATTGGTTGGGTGATCCAGAATCCACTGATTCAGCAGATGGAGGATCAAAAACAAATGCACTCTGGGGCCAATTTCAGCAGCATGCTGCAGATGTTGACAAGCCAGGCGGCTATGTCCGGGATTTTTGCAAGAATTTCTGCAAAAGAAAAGCGCCAGGGTCCACCAAGCGCTGAACGACTTTTCTTCCACATCGACGCCCATGACCATTGAGGAATGATGTACTCTTGTATGGCACCTTTGCAACGCTGGAATCAAAGTTCAATCCACGGAGCCAGTTTCGATGTTGTTCTGATGAAATCTCTTCATTAGAGAGCAGCGGCTCTCCAGCCGCAGCTACACAATTCAAAACCAGTGCCATGCACCACCAAACACCATTCCCGCAGGTCATCGCAGTGCCCTTCACAGCAGCAACAAGACCATCAGCCCAGTTACACACTGGAAAGCACCCAGCATTCACGAACGGTGTCCAAGGTTATATGCCCGTCAACATTTCGAAGGTAAAAGGTTAGTGCTCTGCCACCCTGTGACTGCTGTTATCAAAGCAATACAACATGGGCTATTGGAAAACTTTCCAACGACCGTGGAACCCCAGTGGATGGGTACAATTGATAGCAACTCGCAGTCGCGCATAAAACGCTTCCTCCCAGTACTCTGCTGTGTTGAGGCGTTCCCAGGAGGGACTCGAACAAGACCACGAAAAATCAACATACCTCGGACAACCAATAACACAGCGAGTCACACGAATCCAGCGCACTCCAGTCATCGCCAGACAACGTTTCGAATTCGGAAGGACAGTGTGGGGAAGACCACCGCATCCAACAACAGCATGCACTGCACCGCGTCTATGCTGCTTCGACATATGGACTAGCGGACTCAAGAGCAGTTGAGCGCAGGACGACTTTGGCGACGTACCTCCCGGAGCGTGCAGATGTCGCAAAGCCACCCGCTGCCCAAGAACAGCCAGAAACCTCCAGCGGGGTGAGGGTTACTGCGCTGGGCGAGCCTTGAAAATCCCCCTGCCGAGGCACAGTCACATTTGACGTGATCGAGAAGTAGAGCCACAGAGAATCATGGAGGCCGCGAGCGTGGATTGTCGGCGGACCCACTTCTTCCGCCCAGCGGTTTCCCTTGTATCTAAGGGATGCCTCCTGCATGGGGTGCACCCACAGGAACAAGGCGCGCGGCCAGCCCCCGAAGCGCCATGGCGCCCCCCGTGGGCGCAAACCTCCAGGACGGGCTCGTTGCCTCAGAACCGATTGAGCAGTGGTGTGTCGTAGAGTGGGCCAGGTCGTACGCATTTAGAGTGGATCTCAACATTTGCAAGAAACTTCAACGACTAATTGTTCAGTCACCGCGCACGGACTACTTGATTAGTATTGTGAGTGGTGAATGACTTAGTGCCTGAACAATTCAGGAAATCAGGTAATGAAGGGGCTCCTTCCGAAATCCGTTGCACCAGGACCTGCGATTGACAACGTCCGAAACTCGGCATCAGGCATTTGAAGCAGGGAAAGTTCATCAACGTCACCAATACCACTTGCCACCAGCGGTGCCACAACGTGGCAATTGCCCATTCAATGCACGCGGATTATTCGCACAACAATTATGTACCGATTTTGTGCTTCTGGCAGTACACTTTCCTGTGTTCAACAGGTCTTGACAAATTGTTGGCCGAGGCCTTTTCAGCGTTCGCCAATTATAATGTCTTTATGTACCTTGCACTGATTTCATCTCTGCCATTTGTAAAATACAATCTACTGTAGCATTGCTTTTTGTATCATTCCCCTGCAAGCCCGGATGTATCTGGATATATATATGGGCTCCGCAAACGTTGAAAGGGCGGGCCAGAGACACGCAGATCTGCGAGTCCCTAGAGGCAATCGCAACAGATGGGCTGTAGGCTGCATTTCACAGACACAAGACCCTATATACACAGTAACACACCAATTCTGGGCCAGCTGCACGGTTGGGCACTTGCCCGTGATGTATCACTGCTCAATTGAGCGCAACACAACGCTTTGAGGCGCACAGCGGCTGTGGCCCCATTTCACCGCATGTCCCTTGCTAGGTTTCATTCTACTCACTGGTACCAGTGCTCGAACGGCGAATTGAACGTCCCGCAGAGTTAGCCTTACCTGCATAAATGTAGTCCGCAATTTGCCTTAGCTGTGTAAAGGGCAATCCGCAATCCTCCTCTCTCTTGCGCCTCGTTCGGCACTGCCCGGCCCGGTGGCTGACACCCAACGCACAATGAAGCGACGAAAGATCTATTCTTAGCACATGCCGAACAACATCTAAGGTGCCAACCTTTCAACGTCCCCTTTCCTGATGTCAATTGCCGCGCACCAGCGAAACTACAGACTGTACGCATTGAAGACAACCCAGTACAAAGAAACGAACCACCTCGCCCTATGCGGCCCAACACAGCAGGAACTGAAATTCACCAGATTTCCCCTCGAAACCTAACTTCCAAGTTGCAGAATCCACAACCCCGTGCCAAACGGTCCTCCCCTGTTGCTTTAGTTTCCAAGCAGCACGGACCCGCTGGCCTCGTACCTGTGTACCCCTCGGGCAGGCTCCTTGGCCAGTACGTGCCCGTCTGTGTGCATAAACGTACACAACGACATATGAAGCCTTTCCCTCCAATCCGTACACATAGAGCTAGCCCCATCAACGGCTGGCATGTCAGGAAAATTTCGGTGTGATCGCTAGTCAGCGCCCTCCTATGTGCCAGGCGTTAAATTTAATGCCATTTAAATGTGCAAGAGAACGTCGAGCTGAACTTTTTCTTCAGGCAAAATATTCTGATGTCGGCAGTCTGGGCGCCATTGAACACTGCCCACAAGCGTATGGCAATTGTGCAGACCGAAGGATATCTTTAGAAATTGCAGGTGGTGTTGAACTGATAAGTAGTTGACAGACAGAAGCCACAAGCCGTTTTCATAGTGTAACGTGTTGCGTACCTAAAGCATGCTATTGCGGAGTTGCTTGCAATTTTCATGGAATTTCTCTGCACATTGTGCGCACCACAGAAACGGCATCTTGAAACCTAAGATTTGCTTTTGCTGGCTTCGACTCGAACGATGGGCTTTCGCACCCAATTCGAAAACGTTGTTTGTTTATTAACGGTGCCTTTGGAGAGCCGCATGCCTTCGCATATAGCAAACGCACAGCCTCCAATAGCAGCGCCAAATCGGCGCCGCCAATCGAGTCAGCTATAAGCAACAGAACTGTGCAACTGCTGGGTGACCTGCTCGCTGATGAAGGAGCATTCATTGAATCGGTGAGTGGCCTGTCCCTGCCTTGCATTGCCTACGCGCAGTGCAGCTACAAACTGGGAATATTTTCACCCAGCCCGATTCAATCGAGTTTCCCCAGAGCCCTTGGACAGGTTCTTTTCCTGCGAGACCGTTGTGACTCACGCACACGAATTTGGCTTGTCTCTCTTTGGCTTGCCGATTTATGCGCATCGATCCAAGCCACATTATCAAAGGGCAGAGGTGGGTGGGAATAAAACAAAAGTACCAGATGTTGTGTTTCACCGCATCGAACGATCCATGCTTCACTCCAGTATACATCCAAACGAGGTATCCCTCTTCACCTAACGGTGGGTGCCCCACAGTCCGTGCTTGACAGACACCGTTCCTCGCGAGGAACTTTCGATCGAAAGGTCACTTACCCCTTTCGGTGGGCAGCAGGTCCAACTGCATAATGTGCTGCGCAGCGAACTTAAGTTGAGGCTCCAACCGTTGCCACCTGTCGCGACTAGAGGGAAACAGACATGAGTTGACGACATGTGCACTCTGCCACACAATAGGTGTGGTGCTGATTCAACTTTACGGGCGTCAATTCCGTGTGTATCATGTGGATGGGTGGGGATAGGGAATGGATGGCTCCAGATCAAAGGCGGATGTTGGGTGGATGTTCCTGCGTGAGGTCATCAGCATTGGCTAAGGCTCAACAGTCTGTTGAGCATGATAACCGGCAGCACGATACGAACGACGCTCTCTGTTGACGTGCACCACATGACGCCCTCTGTTGACGTGCACCTGAATGTGTGAGGATACAAAATGGTGCTGTCTGTTGGACCCTCGCCCCACCCCACCCCCCCGGCCCCCGACATCTCCAGCATCCTTCCAGCGCACCCCGAGAGGAGCAGTGTTCGGACTACGCGCAAGGCTGCTTGCCGCTGCAGTTGCCCTGCCCGCCGGTAAAGGTGCGCTGCAAAGGAAGCTGTGGTCGCCCTTGGTGCGCTTTTTGACGGATTCTGCTACCCCGCTTGGGGTGCTGGGAAAAACACATGATGCCATGAACCGCGAACAAACACACCAGAGGTTGGAATCCAGAGACAGCCAGCGCTTTCCGATCTTCGCCGTGACTCCACACGCTTGTCGAGACACCGTACGGCTTGCGGCATCGGGTTTGGCGCCTTGCGTCCTTCTGCCTGGGGCGGCTGCGTTTGCCCTCTAGACACTGCTTCCCATGCGCTTCGCAGAATTTGCCCATCAATCGTGTGGACGCCCCGCCTGCACTCAGAGGCGGTTCCCCATTGTCTACCGGTTTTGCTTGGCTGCGCCACCACGGTCTTCCATAGACTGAGAGCTCGCTGCCAAGGAAAAAAAGACTAGCCCAGTCGAGCGACATTTCGGGAAGCTGGGGCCTCGCCCCGTTCATGATCAAAATTGAGTGCTAATTAGGACCGCGTCTGCACAGATTTCACCGACAAGCGCCTGCTGGCAGTGCTGTTCCCTTGCAGCAGCAGTTGATCCGGAACGTTGGGCGGTTTGCGGGTGTTCGCAAGGTGCTCGCCAGGGCACATGCCATTGGCCCGAACGAAACGTCCCTTTCGGACTTGGATTTGGCAGCCGGTGGCGTCCACATACCGCCCCGTTCGATGGGTTGCTGCGTTCTTGAACACGGCATGGTTGCTGATGGGCTCCCAATTTGGCCCACATACCTGAAATGTCTTGGCGAAGAAAAGGGACAATCTCCTGTGACGTCGCAGGTGCGCGTCGCAACCCCCTGCGACGTCGCAGGGAGGGGTTGGAAGGTTTGTGGACTTCAGCAGTGTCGGCAGGAATTATCGCCAGGGGGGCGGGGGGTCGTCGGGGCCGTGGGCGTGCCCAACGACGTGGAAGCCAAAGGGGGTCAGGGAGGGCGCTGGGCCGCCAAAGGCTGCCGACACGGAAGCGGTGGGGAATGGCACCCCCCACGTCTTATTTCTGCTGCACGACAGCAGGCCAATCTGGAAACAGCCGCTCCCCGCTGGGCAGGCCTGCTCCTCCCGTCCCGTTCCGTGATTTGTCCCCGAAGACAGCGCCGTGGTGGTGAAACCGCTCTGCCCACAGTGCACACCTCACCCTCACCCATTGAGGGTATGTGCGTCTCGGGTTTGGCCAACTTCGCGCGTCGCGTCGGATCACAATGAAATTGGGCCGTTAAGAAAAACCATGACATCTGCGAACGGGGCGAAGTTGTTTCAAAGTCGTGAAAGAGCCACCTACATCGGCGCCAACTTGCCGGCCACTAATTGTACGATTCTGCATTTCATTTGTGTGCACTTAAGCAACCATGCTCAATTTGGTACCAACCCATGACTGTTGAGTTCGTGCATTGCGCTTTGTGCTGTCTGGCACGGAGCCCTCTTGCCTTACACGGTCCTTTCTGATCCTCTAGATGGCCATGGGAACTCAAGGACTACTGCTATGTGTGATCTGTACTCTGATCCTTTCTCTGCCCGACGCTGGAGGCGCTGAATTTGTGCCCAAGCCGCAGAAGACGGTATACCCACAACTGCAGATGCGCACCATCAAGTCGCCGCATCGATTCTCGAAGGTATTTCGACTGCAACCTTTGCTACCAAAACCCGTTCCCTTTTCTTCACAGTGATAATTCAATGTTCTTGCAACGGCAACGCAAAGCCAAGCAGCTTTTGCTTCTGCGTTGTTCGCTCCCAGGATGTCCATGAATGACGCATCCAATACACCTGCCAGTGCTGACGATTGAACTTAAGAATTACAACATTACCCGCCAATACTAAACAACAAATTTTGGTACTTTCAATGCTGTTGTCAAGGTTTTTCTTACATACAGGCTGGTTATTTATATTTAGAGCAATGTTTGTGCGATCACGTTTCCATGCGAAAAAAGCAACAAACGGAGAAACGGGCATTCTTACTGCAACATTTGCACATATTGATGGCACGTCAATACACCCAAGTCACATGATGAAAGAGCAAACAATGATCAGTCCGCCTCCCCCTCCAGCACCCGCAAAACATAATGGCCTCGCCCTCTGTAAGGGCAACGACGTCGGCGAACAAACGGTCGTCCTCTTCCCACTCTTGCGCGTCTGGCTGCCACTCGCCAACTCCTTGAGTCTGCACGCACTGAACGCATGTACACAGGGTCCAAATTTACGTGTTTTTACGCATTGTTATGTACAAAAAAGTAAATACTAAATTTACATGTGAAACCTGTAAATGCAGCCTATATTTGCGCGGATTTTATATGTGCAAAGTAGTTTGAATTTGTTACATGCTGAGCGTGTTTACGTCGTAAATAGCAAGCCTGATTCCATGGATGTGGACTGCACACAGGCAGTTTGAACGCGTGTTGGCTCCATCTTGGAGATCACGAATCTCACACAGACATGTGCCCAGTGTGCCAGCTGTCTGAATGGATGCAACTGAAGCAGTTGGATACCTACTGTCAAAGCACGTTACAACATATGTCATCATGAATCGCCAATTTCTTCCTCGTCTTGTGTGTAAACTGAGGAATCCCTATTGGCAGATACTTCGAGTGGCATGTTTGTTTGCTTGTGATGATCTTAACGAGACTGAGCTTTCGCTGCAAAAAGCTCCAAATATCAACAACATTATATGCGTGTTTGTGGATTGCAGGGATTGTCGACAATGCAAGTTCCTACAATGAGAAAAATGCTTCAATCGGATCTTCCACTGTGTGAATGGTCAGATGAAGAGTGTGAGCCCCGCATAGAGCTGAATACACCGGATCCTCAGGCCTCACAGTTTTTCAACACTATCGAAGTAAGAGGATTTCTGACGTTCAACATGTCTACAGACTTACTTATTTGCAACAAACTGGAATGCCACGTCTTGTACTGTGCCATCCATGCAGCATTATTTCAAAGCCAACTGCGACGGGTATTGAAAGAATATGCAAAGAGTTGTGATGAAGAAACGTAACAAGGTTGCCACCAGCTTCAGAAATCCAATGTGGTGTGAGCTCCGTTTTCCATTCTCTTCATACTTCTGGAGCGTACCGTGCAAGACCAGGCCTTGTTGTGCTCTTGTAGGGGCGCACAGACGTAGATTATGCTCTGTTCTTTGTGGATGCAATCGCAAACAACGCGTGATCCCAGGGCTGCTCATGTAACACAATAATGCGCAGCAAAGTGCGTGTGCTCATTGCCAATTGCTCTTCGGTAATCTGCAATTATCTGACACTTGGCAGTTAGGTCTCGTTATTCGCATCTTGCACCCCGACGGGCATGTCAGTGGCAGTTCATGTACCGCCGCATCGACCATATTCTAGAATTTGTCAAGCAAAGTTTTCATGTGAAGATGCAACAGCCTTGTAATTGCGTTCATGCATGAAACCACTTGACAGCCACTGGTGATTCATCTGTGCGTTTTATGTTTATCACTTTCAATGAAACCTTTTTTACTTTGCAAACGCTTTCTTTGCAGATGTGTGCAAACATAACTCTCAGAGAGGACTGCCTGGGTGTGCCCGAGTGCTTCTGGTAATCACACAGATCCCATTCGGAGATTTCCAACCTGGACTGCCGCATTGCGCACCCCGATATCGTTTTGGAGTGGCCGAGAGTCCGATCTGATTGCAACGCTTCATATACATCCACATTTCTGGAAACGTTTGCGCGATGCTCAGTCACTGAATATCGAGTGTATTAAAGAATTTGAACCAAAGTGGTGATCCAGTCTCGATTGTGTGATGCAGCTAGGCGCCAATTGGGGCGTCGGATAACCCTCTTCATCCAGCGCACCAAATGCACGCGTGCATGATGCATATTATGTTGCCGAGCTGGTTTGGTTAGGCACGAATACAGACATACACGGTTGAAGGGACGTTTCGGATGCGGAATGAGCATCATAATAATCGCCGCCCTTTCCAGGCCGTTCCGTGGATTGCACTAGTAATTCTCCCTCTACATGCAATGGTGGGCATCACCTTCTCAGCGCCCAGCTGATTTTTTTGTCTGAGTTCGCGTGCTCATTACCACCATTTGCAGAGAAATGTACTGCACATTTGCGTGAATGCCTGAATCCAGTCCCGCACTTGTGTAGGGTTGGTGCAGATGGCACGTGCAGCGTCGACTTCGTTGCAGGCATCCGGGATTGCTTGGTACCTGAGTACGCGGTTCTCATTAGGGCTGGCCAATGCCCGAGAGTGCACCGGGAAATTGACTGCAACTCTCTGCCAGGATGTTCTTGGTGCGTGCAGGAACGGAATGTTGTTTGAATGGCCATGTCGTGTGATGAAAAAAACACGAATGTCATGCCAAGCGCCTTTGAGGCTAAAATCAAAGAAGAAGTATGCAACCTGTTGCACTCCTTTTCATCGGCATCCTGCCTATTAGTCCTGATGCGCTTTTTTCTCAATTCATACAGGGGAGAAAACAGGCCTATGTTCTTCTATTTATGACATCTTGTTGCTCATTGATGACAGGAACGCGGTGGATGGGAAATGCGAAGTCGATTTCGAGCCAGTTCAGGAGGTGGGAAGTTTTGCGGCGTCATGAATTGACATGAGCGCAGCATTTGCTCTCTGAGGTTTTAAGCTAACGCGCGTTCACGCTGCTTCCCTTGGTTCTTGTATTTTTAGGTGCCGAACGTTCATGGCCCCAAATTTTTTCCTCCATCAAATTGTTCCTTGATCAGTGGACATAACAGATTAGAATCCATTTGGAACTTTGGCAGTCGCTTAAGCAACATGCAAATCCGTAAATGTGATTTTTTTCTTTCAGTTGAATTGGATGGCACTAGGCAAAAAGGCCCAAATAACACGTGTTCAAACGCGTACAAAGTTTAAGGGTTTGTGTTATTTTTGTGTTCTTAGCGTTCAAAACTTTGATGGAATGTGCTTTGTGTGTGTTCGCAAAAGTGTATTTTGGCCCTTTTTTTCCTAGTGTGGGTATGTCTTCTGAGGCATTTCACCTGTGTTATGCCGATTCAACAAGGGAAACCATGCAATTATTAGATGTCTACAGAATATTTCTTGCACATGCAGCATTCTGTTCGAAACAATCAGATGCTGCGACAGCAAAGCCTGGGTGCCATTTTGAGTGCCTGAGCAAAACCTGGAACATTTGTCCCTGTGGCGTCACCACCTGCCTCGGTCGCGACGATAACTGTTCGTCCTCTCCAGGCGTTCGATTCGAATGGCCAATTGTCACAAGCCTACGGCATCCACATCCAGTGCCTGGATTCCAATGCATGCGGCATACCCTGCACGTCACTGGGACAAGACCGCTGTGGCTATCTCCCTTTCGTCGATGTGTCGCAATGGTTTTCTGCCAGGGCGACCTCTGCATTGTGCCGATACATGGAGGAGAATTTTCGCTGTGAGTACACTTTAACCGAAGCAGCGTGCGATGGAGAGTGCGAGATCGACGAGGATGGTGGGTAGCTACCTGTTTGCTGCACCCGTGTATAAACTTTCTGAATACGATATTGGAATCGTAGGAATATGCTTACGGTAGGTCGGTGGTTTCATCGAAAAGATGTACGAAGGCTGAAACTGTGGTTTGAAATACGGACTGAATGAAATTGTTAGAATGCTCAATTGCGCCGATGCGCACTCAATGGATTGTTTGTGGATGTCAAGAGTTGCTTCTTCCATAAATTTAAGGGCAGCAATCCTGCGCCACGGCCAACTCACGTTGTGTATTTCGGTTCTTCAGATCCGGAAATCGCCTTACCGCGTGAGACTATGCTGATTGCAGTTCACCCCTTTTGTGCATCGACAGGTGAATGTTCTCAAACGCATATTGCGGCCATTGACATCCTTTACGAATCTTCAGAAGCTCGAAAAGCGGAGATGCTGGGCGCTCTCGATTCATGCCCCATCATAGATGACCCGGAAGCATGCAATGCATTCACTGGCACTCCATAGGTGACTAACTGTATTCTCGACTGGCAAACACAACAAGCCACAATTCGCATGCTCTCCTAGTGCCTGCTGTGATGCTAACCTTACCGGGATCCAACCACCAACTCTCTCGCTTTTGCACCGATGTGAACCGATAGCTGTCAGTTGGTGCACTGGACCTAGCTTTTCGTTGCGCAATAAGAATAAACTGCTCGTGAACGTCAAGCCACTCTGCACGTCTCATCGCTGTCCCTTGCTTCGTGAATTTCGCCGCCCATTTCTGTGTGCTTGCTCTGCAGGTCATCTTAAATAAGAGTGTGGCATTGTTCGATAGGTGACTTGTATTAAAACACGCACAGCGTATTTTGCAGACGCCTTAATAATGATACCGAGTTGTAGATCAAGCACGCGTTCTGTATCTTACCACCATGTGGTGTTGTTTGTGACAGGTCGCATTCCAGCATTTGTCCCTGCCCGCATTTTCGGGAGGTTGCATCTACCCAATAGTTTATCAAGGGAGAGCCGCACGTCACCGCATTTTTCGCACTCAGAACAGCACACGAAAGGCAGCATTGTTTTAGGTGCTGTGTCAGGGGTCAGCTGGGCAGTCCCAAGTGTCGGTAGCGAGAAATTAGCATGCTTAAATTGTGACATGAACCTGTGACTCTGATTTGTCTTATTGTAAAAGAATTTCACCAAACGACTCGTCGGCGTGTATATTCTCTTCCGGAAGTACGAAACGAGCACTACAGCTCACTTTTGTGGACCAAACAAATCGCGGTACGGGATGCGGATTATCCTCGATGCCGAGGCGTCTGACCGTTTAGAAATACTATCGGAATACTATTGCATGCCAATTTCTTGATTCGAATTTTGCATTTTGAGATAGGTTTAATGGCTTCAAGGATATGCATTCGTTCCAAGTGTGCCTTGGTTGCTTAAACAAAAGAACTTTTCGCGAATCTCATTCAACAGCAACACCATGTGTCTCTCGGTGAGCACAGCTGCACCAAGGTGTGGACTGCGAAGGCACTGATTAGCTTCGCATAGCTGCATCTGTGCCGTCTGTTCCTATGCAAATATAGTGCCACCTGCAGTGGTATCGCAAATCTATTCACACATATCTGGTAAGCTTGGTCAGTGTGCCGGATGCCGCAGTGGTTGCCATTTGTGGCTTTGCACGAACGCTCCTGCACTTCTGCCTGTAATATAGCGCAAAGGTCTTCTCGCCGGTCACGTCGCCCGAGGCCCATGTGCCATGGGCAGCGCCACGCTTCGCAGGCATGAACGCACTGAGCGAATTAGATTATGGAATAAGAACGGGCCCTCAAATCGGCTGGTATTGCGGGATTTTGAGGACCGTGGGTGCCGACTCTGTATTGCCGGCTGTGCCGGCCTTGCCCAACCCCCATCCCCGACATACAGAAAGATTGTTGCATGTGTTTGTGGCAATCCGCAACTCATTTTGGACCCGGGTGTCTGTGTACGACAGGCCAATCCACGGCAGATGGACCGGCAAGGCAACCTTGCGTGTGCACCTAGTCAATTGGACAGGCATCACGCACCTACAAGAGCTACCTTCGGCATCCCCATGCCCAATGTCGAGAGGACTGCAACAGACGACCATGCTTGGTTGTCTGTCGTAATAACGAGCGTCTGAACTGAGCCAAACATGACAGCTCTCTATTACACCAGCTTCTAAGAAGGGATTTGGGGTTGTGTCACAAAAAATATCGGCAAATTTCGTCACACTCGGTCAATTTTCAGCAACCTGGAGGCAACTTGCATTTCAGCAGGGCAGAGCTGCGTCACCAGTAGCCGTTGCACCATTCAAACCTTTCTCGGCACTTGCCATCGAAATCCTTACCACCTCGAATGACGCAAATGTCTGTGGTCTTTAAAATCTGATCTGTGCACGGATGCGCTCAAACAGATAAAGGCAAATATCCAAATAGACATGATGATAAAGTTTCTTAGCCATCCCGGTTCGAGGTCCCGCTCGTCGCAATCGAATGCACGCGCAGCGATGGGCCACAACGCAGCACGAGTCAAACCGTTTTGGTTCGACCTCTGTGGCAACCTTGGTGCACGCGGTGCTCAAACGCACTCGCCGTGCATGGTCGGACAAGCAGCCAAGACTCAACTTGTCTTACAACCAAACCAAGAGAAGCCACGAACAGTCTCGGGCTCTCTTTAAATACCAGAATGCGCCTCTTTTTTTGCCCACCAACACTCACACTCAGAGCGCCGGATTGAACTCACACTTTGCACACGCACAACACGCTACCCCACAGCACCGACCCCTGGCATCGACCCACGGCACCAACCCACAGCTCCACCCCACAGTGCCAACTCATGATCCCGAAAATTAGTAAGATTGAAGCTAATTGTTGGCCGGCCGTCCTCCTGCCATCTCAATCAGGTCAATGTGTGCACCAGTCAACCAGCACATGAACAGGTGCTTGCATAACATGGCAGCTGCGCCTGTCATGGTGTGTCAGACTTTCATCTCTTTAGCTTGGCTTTTTGATATGTATTCACTGCTCTCATTGAGTTTCACTGCACATCAGTGTTCAGCCACTGACCTCCAGTTATGAGAACTGGAAAGTTGCATGTGAAACATCGAGAAAAATGACAGCCATCCAAAGATATTGTTGATGGCATTCCTCGAAACGGGATTCTCATATGCCACCATTTAATCATCGGATTACAAATCAGTAATTGACGGAGGTAGATCAGTGGTCAGTTACTGGTAATTCGAACACATGACGTTGAAAATAACAGGAGCCGAAACAAGGTCGGCGATCGCTGGCCAAGCCCTTCTGAGCACGTCCTCACGGCGTTTGTATTATTAGAATGAGTGCACCGAGTTTCACACGGAGTGGTATTGTGAGTTCACCAGCGCGGCTCTTGCGTGCAGACTGTTTTGCGAGTCCGTGAAATTTGGTTCCTTTTGCTTGATCGGAGTTAGGGAGCCAAGGCACCGTCAGTTCTTCAGTAGAACAGTTCCCATGTTTGCACGCAACCATCTGCATTCAAAATTACGACGGCCGAAGCGCTTTCGCAAATACTCACAGATACCAAAGTTTTTCTGTGCGACGTATCTGTTTAGGTTTTAATATAAAAGCGGCGGTATAGAGTCATGGGGCCCATTTGTTGTGGACGTATATGGGAGGAAGTGTTAGAATTGTGGGAGAAAGTACATTAGCGTTGTCTTGTAAGGATAGCATGGTTACCTGACGGAGCCAGCTCAGTGGTACAGTTCAGGCAAGCCCCACAGAAACCTTGCTGTCGTACAATACGGTTGTTGGCACGCCGGCTCAACCGAGGCTTAAGCGCCGTGGGCCGCATCTCGACACTGAGGGCGGCGTATTTATTTTGTTCGGAAAAACGCCGCTTTTGCTGCGGTTGTCTGCACCCCAGAGTCGCCTCCCTCAGCAGCATTGTCGGTGGTGCAACCACCGCCGCACGAACACCTCGACGCTGACCAGGGTTCGCGGCAGGTCGATCCCACAGTCCACACGGGAGAGAACCGCGTGGCGCCCACCTTCAGCCACCGCCGACGGCAACCGGGTGGCGAAAGCCGAAGGCCGGAACGTTGCGACCAAGGCCAAGGTTGGGGAGCGGCCCAGCACGCGATGGATGCCGAGTACGCCGACGAGAAGCCTCCCGCCAGTCGCCTGGCCGACGGCTCAAACGGCCAGAATGGCTACGACTCGGACGACTCCGACGACGTGCCACTGGCGCTTCGTGCAACCAGGAAGAGCGCGCAGCCCAGCTTCGGCGCCCAGATGCGGTCCAACGCGGCGACGCAGTCCTCAGACTCAGATGATGTGCCCTTGGGGCTCCGCGCAGCGCAGCAGACCAAGGCCAAAAAGGCGAAGCAGATCCCGCGGCGCAACCCCGTGGGCAGTGCCCGCGCCCCGTCGGTTGGCATCAAGCGGAAGAGCAGCCGCCAAGAGTCCGCACCAAGGCCGCGGTCGAGAGCCAGAATGAGTTCCCAATCCGAGGGGAAGAAAGGCGGGGACGGAAGCAAATACAAGTGGGAGACGCTGGAGTGGAATGGCGTCCTGTTCCCTCCGGAGTATGAGCCGCACGGAGTGAAAATGCTGTATGATGGTGTCCCTGTGGATCTGACGCCCCAGGCCGAGGAAGTCGCGACATTCTTCGCGGTCATGCTGGACACCGACTATGTGAAGAAGCCAACGTTCATAAAGAATTTCTGGGACGGATTTCGACGCGTCCTGGGACCAAAGCACCCGATAAAGGAATTCAAGAAGTGTGACTTCGGGCCGATCCACCAGTGGCATCTGGCCCGAAAGGAGGATAAGAAAGCGATGTCAAAGGAGGTGTGTACTCTTAGGAAAGTGGAGTACCGCTGGCTGCTTGGCGCTCGATTGTCCCCAATTGGATTTGTCTTTGTTTGACAGTGGGGATTGGAGTCTCTGCCAAGTGTCGTTATTGAGATTGCCATCGCCATTATTTCATGTGGTTCGAGCATTGTTGTGTTTATCCAGTGTGCAAGATGTTTTTGCTTGAATCCACTCCACATTCTGCACGTTGTGTCTGCCAGCAATCCACAAAACCAATTTCTTGTCCATTGGGAATGAAGCCGTATGGAAACCCACTCTGTTCTGTCAGAATACAATTGGCTCATATCCGAAAGAGGGATATCAGAACCACGATTCGTGGCTGGTTTGCAAGTACTTGTCATAGCCAAGTAACCATGAACTCATTGGCAGGATTGGAATTTGGTACAGGCTATCCACAAACTTACCTTGGTGGCTGCAGGCTATTATGCTGTCTTTGGGTTGCTGAAATGCATCTGTCACCCAACCTGCAGGAGAAAGCAAGGCTGAAGGAGAAAAAGAATGAGGATGAAGCAAAGTACAAGTTTGCCTATGTTGATGGCAGAAAGGAGCAGGTAAGCCACACCGGCTGGTTCCCTAGTTGCCTTTGGTGCACATACTGGGACAGATGGATTAAGAAGTCATATGGCTGTGGAGCAACCGTTGTCACATTGAAGGTGTGCGGGTGTGCGGGCAACACTGTGTCGATTTTTGACAACTCTAGTCACTTAGGAATCACGCTGTGCTCAACAGGTGGGCAACTTCCGCATCGAGCCTCCTGGTCTGTTCAGGGGGCGTGGAGAGCATCCAAAGATGGGATGTTTGAAGAGGAGGATCTACCCACGGGATATCACGATCAACATTGGGAAGGGTGTCCCTGTGCCTGATCACCCATACCCAGGGCAGAGCTGGAAGGAGGTCAGGACTGACCAGACGGTCACATGGCTCGCATACTGGAAGGACCCTGTCAATGTGAGAGATTTTAAATATGTCTGGCTGTCTGCTAACAGCCACTTCAGGATGGACAGCGACGAGGCAAAATATGAGAAGGCTCGCCTACTGAAGGACAAGGTGGGAGCGATAAGAGCCCAATACAGGGCGGATTGGATGTCCAAGAAGTGGGCAACGAGGCAGATGGCCACTGCCCTTTACTTCATAGACAAGCTGGCATTGCGGGCGGGTCATGAGAAAGACGACGATGAGGCAGACACTGTGGGCTGCTGCAATCTCAAGGTGGGAATGATGGAAGTTAGCTTGTAACATGAGGGTCTGCGTGTCGTTTGCACATCAGCACAGTGGAAAGCAGCTCTTCAGGATGCCATGTTTGTACAAGTACCCCATGTGACCTGGAAAGGAGACAATCATGTTGCCATTTGGCCGGCTGCGGGCAGGCAACAGCCCAGCATGCAGACCTCTTGTTTTCCACTCTCCATACAACCTTGCACCATTTTGTTATGTTGCTGGCAGTCCCTGAGAATTTCGTCAGCACCAGCGTACGAACCTAGTTAGGTTATGTTCTGACCCAACCAAAGGCTGAGGGTGCAGATTTCAGATGTTCAGCAATCATGTGAAGCTTGTGGTATGCGCAGTGGAAAGCAGCGCAATGCTTGCACCATTGCTGGCATTCTTCATCTTCTAGTTTTTGTTGTCTGTTCTGCATAATGGTGTAAAGTCCGATGCCATATTGTCTTGCTTTGGTAAACGCCGCCTCTGTAGCACCAATCTACTATGTTAGAGAATGGGGTGTCGTTTGTGTTTACCTTACCTGGTTGCTTTATGTTTGTGTCCCTTGGAACAGGTGGAGAATGTGGAGTGCATCAACCCTAACAAAATCAAGTTCGACTTCTTGGGAAAAGACTCCATCAGATATGAGAATGTTGTAGAGGTGGAGCCTGCGGTGTATGAGAATGTCAAACGATTCTGCAGGGCGGACGAAAATGGCGCTCGTGAGTCTCTGGGTTGAAGGATGATTCACTCCTGTCTAATATGTTTTGGTTGGTATCATACATTATTTGTCGCAGAACCAAACATCGAAAAGACTTGCAGTTTTTCCGCATTGGAGTCTGTTGTGACACTTGTGCTACACCTGCACTACGTAGTGAAGTCGTACTTGCTGGATATGGAGAGCAAGCAGTGATGACAGCGATCTCTAATGATTTTTGGTTATGAGTGCAGCTTGTAGTTGTCTTTTTTCAGTCTGTTGCGATGTGTGATGTGTGATGTCTGTTGTGTGTACCCAAAAAGTGGGTAACCACCATTTTGCTGTTGTGGTTACCATGGGCGACGGATGAACCAGAAAGATGGATTATCAGTGTGGTGGCTGTCACTCAAGAGACACAATGCTGGCACTGAAAACTGCAGTACAGCTAAAGAAGCCGCTAGATTCAAAGAGGGAACATTTCTTTCAATGCAGAATATTTAGCTGAAACAGCTGTTATCACTCTGACCTGTGTGTGCTATGGCATTTGCAGCCAAGAGCCCCGCAGCACAGCTGTTTGATAGCTTCGATGCAGTCGCTCTGAATGCACATTTGAAGCAGCTCATGCCAGGGCTGTCTGTCAAGGTGTTTCGCACATACAACGCGTCAATTACTCTTGATGATTTGCTGTGCACACCGGACGATGCTGGTGACAAATCTTTCAAGTCAGTGCTTGAGCTGCCACTTCCAGAGCGGAAGGCTGCATATCACAGTGCAAACAAGCAGGTAGGATATCCGAGGTTTCCCCAGTGACACTGTTGCATTTGCTCCGCAGCATATCTTCCAGTAGGAGCTACAGCACGAGTAGCAAGTGAAGTGTCTGCTTTCTGCACGTGTATCCTTGTTTCATATCTGTGATCACTTAGGTGCCTGAACTCCAGAAGACTCATCTTTGGAAAATCACTATATGGCAAGCATCACACTAGACATCACAGCGAGAAAGCTGAGGTTAAGTTCGACACCTCAAATTTTGTTGTGGTTTCAGTGATTGATGTGAATCATCACCGTGTACTTTTGTCTTGTTAGGTTGCAGTTCTGTGCAATCATCAGAAAGCAGCTGCCAAAGGCTTTGATGACCAGATGAAGAAGCTTCAGTTGCAGATAGAAGGCCTAAACAAGGACCTTGAGGAGCTGCAGGCTGAGCTGGACGAAGCAAAGGATTCGGGTGATGTGAAAAAAGTAGACAGGTACAGAATGACTTCAGGGAGAGTGATGATTTGGCTGTGTACTGTGAAAGATGGGGTTCATGGTTCAGAGGAGCATCGTACCCTCACTTCTGGGCCCATGTCCAAGAGGTGCTGTTGTTGCAGAGTTTGCTGTCTCTGAGTATCCTCTGCTGGTCAGGTGTTCCTGTTGGGTTCGCATTGAGTTCTTCCAAGAGTGTGCATGCAGACATGTCAGCTAAAATGACCTAGATTGAGCTGTCTGTGAACATGTGCTCAGGCTCAAGAAGAGGGTGGAGGCCAAGGAAACTGCGATACGAAATAAAGATGTCCAGGCACGGACCAAAGAGGAGAATAAGAATGTTGCACTTGGAACCTCTAAAATTAATTACATGGACCCTCGCATCACAGTTGCTTGGTGCAAACGCAATGAGGTACCAATCGAGGCTGTGTTCACAAAGGCCTTGATGCACAAGTTCAGTTGGGCGATGGAGAGCACAATGTGGTACAGATTCTGATCCCTGGCAGAGGTGCACCATGCATGTTGGAGTCTGTGTGCAAAAACCTCTTTGCTGTCGTGGCCATTGCCTGGGTGACTGATCAGTACTGGCGATCTGTGCTGTTGATGATTTTGCTGCAGCAGTGCATACAGAGGGGTGCAGTGGCAATTGATGCATTGCATTGGGATCTTGTGGGTAGCAGGTTGATAGTCTGGCTTTGCATTTTGGGCCCAGCCTTGTTGCGTTGCTCACAATGGGATCGAAGGATAGTAGACCAGTGGCGATGTCACCGGCTCTTGTTGGACGAAGAAGCGTTTGTGCAGCATTCTTATGTATACATTGGCTGTTTGAAAAAGTACATTTGCACATTGGTGCCGTTCACAGCACTAAACTGCAACAGGGAGATATATGGGAGAGGTGGGAGGTTGTTCTGTGCATGAATGCTGTGTGGCCTTGCTGCAGCATCATTGGTTGTGGTGCAACTGCTGGCTGAACTGCAACAGTGTGCGTAGCAAACTGCACAACCCCTTGGCAAGCAGACGGTCAAAATTCGCACTAATTTACTTGTGTGCTGTATAAGCGGTTTTGGAAATTCCACGTTTGGCTCCCTTCTGGGTCCAAACTCGCTGCAAGACTACAAAGAATAGTTGCAACACAGAAAATGTGGACCCACTGTGCTTGGCAATGCAGTACATTATTGGCGAGCTGGTTGGCCCCTGCTGGTCCCTCACTAATCTGCTAACTTTGACATGGAGTCAGTGGCTTTGATGAATCCTCCTCCCCACTATGCAGCACTCCCCTTGGAACCCCTCACAGTCCTTGAGGCCAATAGTGCAGCTGCCTCCTCTTCCCTGGCCTTCTTGTCAGCCATCATCCGCTCCCGCTTTTCACGCCTGGCAGACACACAGTGCCCCTTTCAGGTCAATAGCCAATGTACCAAAACACATGTTTTCTCGACTGGTTCAAGGCTCAGGTGCAGTATCCAAGAGCTCTGTTGTCTATTTGTGGCTGTGAATGTGAAGAAGTCCATGGCCCGAACGACAATGTTCTATACCTTTTTATGGTGTCGTCTAACAATCTCTGAAGGAAGCTGTCTGCTTGCTCCTTGGTGAGGACCTTCCCTTGAGGTTTTAGTGAGTCGTAGATTTCCTGTGCTTTCTTGTCTCGCAACAAGATGTCTTTTTGCGTGAAGTCGAGGAATGTTTGTGTTCGCAGTGCCCTGCAGCAAACATGCCATTGGGGACATTTGGTGTGTTCTGTTCTTTGGGCACCACACTTGCTGGCATCGGTATACTTGACACTAGCACGATCTGTGGTGAGCAAGGAGTCACCGGAACTTGGGTGTGAAGATAAAAAAGCAGGACAGGTGCCCGAAGCAGAAGCGTGGGCTCATTAGCTGTCAGCCACAGCATGACTGCTTTGAGCAAGGGCCACCTGTGGCAACAAGAGAAGCAGCAGCAGTGAATGGTATGGAGTGGGGTGGACTGGCCTGATGTCTTTCAAGGATGCTGAGCTCATGCCTTGGAACTCGGCTGTGCTCACAACTGTGAATGGTTTACCTGTAAGCAGCCAGGTGTTTCTTTCTTCCCGACAACTGCTGCAGTTTGGCCAAGTCTTCCGCCCGCACGCGTGAGAGCAATTGCACTGTGTGTGCAAGCCAGTCCGTTGGCAGCCCTTCACTGGGTTCTGGAGCATTTGCCTTGGGCACTTTCCCCTTCATGTCCCCTCCACGCTGCAACTCTTTCTGGTTGACTGATTTTTGAAGATCTTCGAGACCATCTCCACTGGAGTGTAGACACAATGGACATCGGTGGACCACGTCTTGCATAGACAGCTAGGCAGAACATGTGCTGCGGCTTTCGGCGAAACGCTGGAGTGCCAGAACTGGAGTCGTGCGCATGTTTTGGGCGTATTGCTGGAAATGACAGTGAGGCCTGCGTTTCTGTTGACACATAAGTTCCACTGCATTTGTCAGATCGTTCCTACTCTTTGCAGGGACTGTGAGGATCTGGACAAGGCAATTCTGCTCGACTCCAGCTCGGGACCTGTGTGTGAGGACGCGACCCACAGGACAGCACGGCAGGTGGAGATGTGGTGGCTACTTTGTAGTGATGCAACCAACGTACCAAAGTCCATCTTACGTGGGCAGAAGGGCCAGACCTGAATCGAGACCAATCCACTTCTGCAATCTTGCTCTTTTCTTTTGCTTGTCGCTCGTGATCAGCACGTTTAAGCAGGGAGTCCAACCTCTGGTCTGTGACATCTGGCCATCCGAGTAAAGACAAATGGGCATTGAGTTGCTGTAGTTCACGAGCCTCTTTATCTTTTCGTGTTGGCCCCTTATTTAACTGCGACCACCATTTTTCTTGCAGTTCCTTGCACCTCATTTGGCGAGTTGCCAATTGCGATCTGCGGTTGAACATTTACCAAGGTCAAACACATTTATGATGATGCACTGGGAGTTTGAAGACGAAATCTGGAACCCGTTGGCAGAATACAACTACATGAATGTGCGGATGTTTGCACGACTTCTCATTTCACTGTTCCTCCGCGTTTGTCAAACTCCCTGATACACGCCGGTGCCCACTGATTTCGTACCTGTATCGGTCCATGAATTGCTTTGTCCGAATCCCTGCAGCAATACTGCCGATCTTCTTTTGAGCCTTCATTTTCAGGATGCCCTCTGCTTGGTCTTCATCAAGCCTGAGCTCCTCTTGAAGGGCATAAATCGCATCATCTATGTGCTCTTCTGCTTCCCTAATGCTCCCAGGGAGCTCGACGCCAAGTTTCGTGCTTACGAATTCCCTCACGAGCATGAAGTCCTTCTGCTCCCTTTTGCGGATCACTTCAGGATCCTTGAGCAGGAGTACTGGCGAAAAGAATTTGCCAACCATTTCCTGGAAGGCACACAAGCCAATGTTGGCGCGAACAGCCCGTATATTCAGAGCCAGCCATGACATCAGGTGCGCCAATGCAACTGAACTAAACTTGCGCTACAGTGCTGTGGTGCCACCGGCGCTTTGTCAATGACATTGGGCCGAATTCGTCGTGCAACAGGCAGATCCTGGTTGCAGGCAATTTGGGTCACCAAGGTGGACGCATGCCCATTTGAACACACACCAAGTTTTCGCATTTCTGACCACAGAGTGCCTCGCCTCTGGCACTGAAGGCTATTTCGGTTGTGCTCGCACCTTTTTCCGCTGCCTATCTCTCAGGTCGGCCTTAACCCGATCGATAAAGGAGGACTGTGCGGCATCTCCGCTTCGTTGTTCCATAATTTCCAAAGAGTTTCTGTTGATGACAGGACTGAAGGTTTCATCCACTGCAGGAGGGTCCCTCTCCTTCCCCAGACGCTCCGGATGCAGGTCCCTTGTGTTGGTTTTTTCTCCCGTTGGGTGCCACGGGATGCGGGCCTGAGTGTCCAAAACGCCCGAGGTGTGATTAATCTCGAGTCTATGTACTTTATCCAAGTGGGCGAGCTTCCCCTGCAGTCGGCTTATTGCCGCTTCCTCCAACTTGGCGTTGTGAAACATTTGCCATGCTAAACTGCAGCAAAAAACGCCTGGTTATTTTGACTTAGTTAAACGACATATTATAAGGAAAGTGAGACGGCTTTGCGCTTTGGAAAACACTGTGTCAAATGTGGAGTTTGCGTTGTATTGGGATCAAGGCTCTCCTCCATGTGCGCACAGCAATTGCTTCCCAAGTCGTGCCCTTGGTGTGTGCAAAGAACCATATTTTGCGTGGTACACAATTAATTAGATAGTATCATCATTGCTCTGCTGCAAGTACGTGCGCTCAATCAGAGCATCAGTCATATATGGTCAAAAGCCGGCCAAAAGGACGTGATTTCTACAGCGTGATCGCACATGTTTGCCAACAATTGGTTCTCAGCCCAGGTGATGACAGCTACTGCCCCTGCTGCACCTTCCGCCATGGGAAATGAATTCTGTGTCTATATGTAGGGGACATGTGCACCACGTGTATTGGTGTTTTGCGGAATGTCCTCTAGTTGGAAAGTACCGCGAATGCATGTCATTGCCCATGAGGCTGCAGGCCAATTATAAAACGTTCTCCGCCGATCACTAACAAATTGGCACTGCCTTGGGCCCGTTCAACATTCATCTCGCATCATCTTCCGAGCCTAACTGGGTCAAGTAACCCTGGCATCAGGACTAGGTGCCAGTTGTTCTTTCGGGGAGTGAACATCTCACGTGTGAGCATGCACAGGGCTATCCGCGTACAATGTCCAAAGTAACCTACGTATGCTTGTGGGCTGCGCGTGCCCTGGCTCTGTCCATCTCAAACAGCATTTTTGCTCTTTGTTCATACACAGTTATTTTGCCTTGAGAAGGACCAAGGCATGCCTCAGGAGGTATAACCTGCAACACAAGCCAAAGCGTATAGCAATAAGGTTGCAGATTCATAACCACAAAGGCGTATGCGTGTGTGCGCATGGGTTGCACAGGCTACGCCCACGCCGCATGACATGCAGCAAACATTGGCTGCAATGAATGTGATTGGGGATGCATAAAGAACAAAAATAGCGGAGAACCGGCCGCATGTGCAATACAGCGACACGCGGGCTCTCTCCAGAATGCACAGCACTCGGTCGTTCTAACCGATTCGAAGCTGTGAAATCATTTCCTATGCCGTGGGCTCTGCAATTCAATTGTGTGCGTATCCTCGATCGAGTGATGTTGCGCAGATTTCACAGAGAAGATTTCGTCCGCTGCCTTGGCATTTTCCAAAGCCGACTTTACGTGTTTCGAAGCTGAGGAAGGTCGCCGTGGTCTCTCAAGAGGAGCAGATGCTGGGCGTATGTGCCGCGCTAGCTTTTGGGGCCTTGACGGCTGGCTGTGGGCTACCCAGTGCTTCCTCAAGCTTTGAATTGCTTCCATTAGGGCGTGGCGGTGTCCAAGAGGTCCAATGCCCAATTCGATCTTCAGGTGATCGTCGTTTAGATGGACGGCAAGCTGCCCATCAATGCAGTTGTGGGCAAATTTTTTGCGGTATTGCCCAAGACCGATGTACTCGACCCAATCGCACACTTCTTGCACTGCGCCCACATAAAACACAATGATGGTGAGGTGCATATTCCTTGTTGCTGTATAGGACAGTATACTGGCGGCATTTGCATTGATCCAAAATGTTGCTGAACTTTAGGAGCACAACGATTAGAAGATGTTAAGCGCACTATTCATAACCACGCGGCTGCCTCTTCAATGCCTGTGCAATGCCAACTGAAGGCACGATGAATTGTTGCGACGTGAGCCACCAGCGGACTTTTGGTTGCGTTTTACTACCTGCGTGCGACACCCAACGAAAGATCGGCTTTGCCATATATTTCAAGGACCTTGTGTCATCCGTGGAGGCGATATATTCCGCCATGATAGTTACAAGCAGAAACGTTTGAACATAAGTTTGAAATACAATGGCAGCGCATGAAAATGTGACGACATGGGAAGATGCCTTTTATTGGTTCACCGCGTTCTAAACTATCCAGATAATGTATTTCATTGCACAATGCCTCAATATGGGCTGAATTGGGACCTCACCATACCACTCCATGTTCTGGGATCCCTGGCCAGTTGTTCCCGCAGAACACGAGCCCTTCTGACATTTGCTGACGCCGACGCTGGCCTAGATCCCATCCGCCGGGATCGCCCGCTGGTGGACGGGTGCCCCAAGGAGCTGCCAGCCGAGGCTGGCCTTCGGGATGACCCTCCGCGCCGCTGGCAGCTGGCGGATAACGGAGATTCGGAACGAGGGGACTGCGACCAGCCTCCTGTGGACGATTCCCCTGGGCGATTACAAACGTTCATTCAGAATCGACTGCCCAGTGTTGGCGGCTCGGCCGCTTGCAAACGGAGATGAGACAGGGACTCTTGCTTCCGCGCGGCGATCCACATCCCACCTTCTTGCGGACTGCTAGTTGGCCTGAATGAGCCGGGCTCGCATGGCTCTCGTATCCCATCTCGAGAAACATGCCTGCTCAGTGCACAGAAGTCTTCTCCATTGAAGCAGCGCTCGTCCTCAGCATACGGCGCCTGTGTGCCCAAAGGAAAGAGGAGCGCGCCCTCACGGAAAAGGACATCGGAAACTTGAAAGTAGACTCTCGCACTGTTACATTCTGGTGTTCAGCACATTCAGAATGGGATGCGAAATGGCATTGCGCTAATTTCATTTCACAGCGAGTGCGAATTGACAATAACCTAAATCTAATCCATCTTTTGGTCCCTCTTCCGTGGTTGTTTAATTCACTTGACACTGTGACATGTTGGGGCCAACAGCGTCCCCATTATTGGAAAGTTGCATATGGGCCCTGCAGCTTGAAGCTCATTCGCAAACTTTTGTCAAGGAAATGTCCATTCTACATTTCATAGAGTGTGCGGACCCACCCTCCACAACCCCACCCACCCATACACCCCCAAACCCTCTAAAAGAATTGTGAATGCTCTGTTGCCGTTGAAACCACCCAGTTCATTGTTGCATTCATGCCGATTCATTGCCCCTTGTGTTGGCATTATTGCCCCTCCCACTGTTGAGAGAATTGCTCACTTACGCTTTCCCCATTTTGGCACCGATTTCTGAGGATTTGCATAGAAGCATTGTGTGAGGCGCTTTCACTCTCTTCGGGACTCCCGCATTCTCCCTGCTCATCAGATTCCTCCCCGCCATCCTGCTGGCCGAGGTGACTTCTTGTGCTAGTAGTGCATGGCCGGCCAAGAGGCGACTGCAATTGCAGACAACACACCATGTCAGATGCAACCCGCATGAGAACCCAGGATTGCAATCCTCATATAGATGGGATTGCGCACAAAACCAGCGCGCTATCAATTTCCATCTTCAGCGTTTCAATTTTCGTGCATTTTATCTGGCAACTGCAACAAGACAATGTTCTTTGGGGCCCCCAGAGGCCTGCTCCAGGGTCAGCTGTGGCACATCCTATGCTGAGTGATGGACTAACGACGTCATTCAGATATGTCATAGCATTGCCAAGCATACAGCACATGGTGGCCGAATATTGCACCCTTGTTTGAGGGACGCCTTGCGCACTGAGCTAATGCACCCTTCAAATATGGCAAATAGCCGGGCTGTTTGTACCCAGGCAGGCATTCAGTGATCCGCCATCATCTGAATGCAATGACCAGCTCCACTATGAGTCTATTTCTGCATCTCTGCCACGTCACGACAATACCGATGGAGCAGCATGCAAAATGCATTGGTTCGGCTCCTACAGGACTCGAATGCATGTTTGGTTTGTGTTTTAGTGCGATACACGCCTGAGAATTGCAGCTTGCCTCTCCAGCGGGTACTCCAAAATCGTCCTGTGCATACGGGTAGGCAAATTGTCAACTTTCCATTTTGATCGCCTCCACTGTACATGCATTAAGATTTCCATCCTATTCTTCAAGAATACAGCACATGAAACGAGCTCTTACGAAAAGCTCATTATCCCCATCAACAAAACGCGCATACCAATGCGAGAAGGTAACCACCAGCTCCCCATTCCCCCCGATCGATGCAGTGTTCACGATTCGTTCCATGAAAACCCAAAATAATGCCACTATACAACCACTGACCAGCTATGTATCAGAAAGCACAAATCCAGAAATGCGGGTGATCAAACCGCCATAGCCCATTGTTTGTAATTCCAAGCTAGGAACCCCTAAATGTCGCCAAGCCCAAGGGAATCAGTTCTGTTCATTCCCCTTTATCTAATTCAGACTATCGATGCTTTCGTCCGTGCTTTCAAGCTGAGATCAGAAACTGTTGCCAACCTGCTGGGCGAGCCTGGTGTTGCTCTATCTACTGATCCAAAACATTTTATTCAGAATTGAAGTACGTCACTTGGAGTCAACTTGAAATGTGAATTGCGACAGAAGGCCCTTCTTGTTGACGTCCGCTTCATCCACTGCAACCGACAGCCGACTTTGAAGTTTTGTGGGGTGCGAGGTTGCAATTGTTCTTTGTTCTGGTATGTTATCTTCCAGGCAAACAAACGTTGCCGTTACTCCAGTTTTCCGGGAGAGCCCGTCGCTCATAGAATTTTCTACACTGCTTAGAGCGCCCCAATTGCATTGGATATTCAATCTTTTCCACGGAGCTTGCAGCAACGGTGTTCCCCATTTCATACTGAAACTTACATATGACCCTGCCGAGCTGCTCAGCTCTTGCCTTCGAAACACGCCAACGGCAAGTGATGTCAAATCGGGGTGAAGAACTTGCCTAATATTTCAATCATGGATAGAAAAGGGTCCAGGTTGTGTTCATGCCATCTCAGTTAAGCACTCCTTGCAGAACCAAAATGCATTTGTGTTGTCGATGAGGTCAGCACCCTGGCGGCCAGACGGCTGCAAACTGGGATGGACTGTGCGAGCGCTGCTGAGAGGTTTCGGAGATTGCTAGCTTCTGTAAGTTCGACATCGGCTGCGAATCAACATATGCGCTGGCGAGGTCGTTGGGAGGCTCCGCACTTACGTCGTCGCGGTCAACGTCGTCGTCTTCAATAAAAGAATCGTCGTCGTATTCCCCGTCGTTCATCGGCCCCCGTTTGCTTCCCTCGAATAGAAGAGATACGATGGTGGTGGCTCGCTAAGATTAGGCGAGCTCCACAGGTACGAGCTCGTGTTAACTTGGGGCCCACCGCGTCAGTGGTCTGATTGGCGATGGTATCCCTATGGCTACAATCGACCAACAAGATAATGGCAAAATCCTCGCAACAAACGCGGTAACGACGAGCGCATAAGGTCGCCACAATCATTGCTGCCTGCCATCAAAAATATGGATGTCACGGCCTTGTCGTTGAATAAGAGAATCTCCTTCCCTTGATATGTAATGTTCCTTGAGTGAATAGATAAAGGAACCCACTGGGTTTGAGCAGAATTGGGAGGTGGTGGCTATCTCATTGCCATTGCGGGTGGAATTTGTGGGAAAACTGATGGCGCTGAGATCTCTGTGCTCAGAAGAAAATGTTGGGCATGGGTTGGGCGCTCTCTGTTGCGGTGAGCAAGCGCTGTTCTGCGACAGATTCCACCCTAAGGTGGCGCTGACTAGGCCGTGAGGCTGCCGTGCACTGTCATGGGCTCATGGGATCATTGATGCAATGGGGTTACCAACCTCGCTGGTTGTTGTCAGGATGCCCACCTGCCAAAAGTTTGGGGCGTTTGGGAACTGTTCCAGTTGCAACTCGGCAAACCAATCTCAATTGAAACATGTCAGCTCTTGCTGTACTGTAAGATCTCCACTCGCATTGCGCACAAGGCTTGCGAAAAAGGGCCCCAGGGTTGGCGATGAGCCAACACATTGCACGATGCACGAGCAAGGCAGGGCGCTCGCCAACTTCCCACGAGGGATCTGTGCGCACAGACGGGCCGCTCTGCGGCTTCGTCCAGCGCGGAGGTGGGACAGGCCGAGCGCGACTCGAGGCAACGATGCCACCTCAGCGCCTGTGGAGTCGCAGGCTGACGGAGCTCCGGCTAACGGAGATGGGGCCACAGGCGAAGGGAATGCCCAGCGCAAGACATACGAGAGGCGGGTGACGGGTTTCCCTGGTATCGTGGTTGAATTTGATGAACCAGAGGAAGAACGGAAAAAGGGGCAGATAAAGCCAGTGTCGCTGCTCCTCACGACTGGGGGCGTTGCCCTAATGTTCACTCTCATCACGACGCTGTTGTCTCTGGGGAGCTGAGTGTGAAGACTATTCCTGCAGAGGGAGAAGGTGGTTTTCTCTGAGTTGTTGCTTGGGCAAGCTTTGTCCAGTCGTTCTTGTAAGTACAGGGCGCATGTGTCTCGCTCTCACGCCTTCCACTGAATGAACGAGTCAATGCGAGAATTAGGATCATGCACAATGATCGACGATGCAAGCAGTGCGTCTAACTTTGTAAATTTTGGACAAAACGTTGTGTACGCGCCTGGATTGTGCAGCTTGTGCGAAACATGTGCTTGCCATTTGCTATTGATCGCATCGCACTTGCTCAACAGAGCCTATAGGCTTTGAAATGTCAGATGGCAGCACTTTACATATTTGGCAGCATATGTGGCCCCTGCAGCATCTCCGTCTAACACAAGCCAATGGCAGCTGAATCACAACAATGGGGCACCATTCAACAAAAGCACAAACAAGATTGCGCCCACCCATGCCACTCCTCCTTGGCTCAGGCCTTTTAAAAGGCCAAAACGAACAAAGTCATGGGAGAGATAGCTATACTATTGAGGGTTCACATAGGAGAAAGGTAGCGGGGCGCTAACCAGTGTGCACAGTCACTAAAAGGACAATCGCGTCTAAAACAACGGGATGAAACTCAACACAGATACTGCATCTTGACCCTCTTGAAGCCAGGAAGCCAAGTCGCTCAGAAGCCAAGCTGTCCAGTGTGTGAAAGACGTGGTGTGGAACATTGAACTCGAATTAGCGCAGCTCAGCAGCGCCCCATCAGTCCCAGATTCTCTTGCAGGATCCTCCAGCGCTCTGGCTCAGCATCAAATATGTATGTCATTGGCTGCACAAGGACATCTCGTCCTCCAACCTACGAAGCACCACTCAGCGGTTGGGGATCTGCATCAGCCGATGGCAGGCCACAGCCAGACACGCAGGCACACATGACTCTCTTACCTAAGGACACTGCCTGGAATGCTGGAAATCGGTGGCATTGCGTTTGTACAGGCGAGCAGAAAGCATGAAGTGCACCGGATTGTAGTACTGGATTCATCGAGCTGCGGCTGCCATCTCATGCTGTGTTTCTTTCTGCTATAAAATGTTGCTGTTATGGGCACTACGGGAAACTCCATCAGGATTCCAGGAATTCCTACTGGAAGGTCTCCTGTGCTGCAAGGGGCATATCAGCGGGAAGCCCCAAGGCATTGACGTTGATAAAATTCATCCTTTGACATCACATATTTTCTTTTTGAGCATTTTGTTCGCCAGCCCTCCCTGCAGCAATTCCACGCCGACTGTCACAACTCCTGAGCCACCAGCCACTGCTTACCTTCCTAAGCTCCTTGACACACCTATAGAGCTCCTTCTTCTTGATACATATAACAGCTGCAAAGGCACGGGGCCCATCGGCCACAGCCCCTTTCGAGCCTCGCCCTGCATAGACAGGACTGATGGTGGGACCCTCCAAGCCACCAAGGTCTTCTGCGCTGTTTAGTTTATGGGCAACATCCTCCATGCTGTCCCCATGCATGTTGGCGATGACAGAGTAGTAACCATCAGCAACAAGGTGTGCTTCAAACCGCTCGATCAGTTCCCTTGTCACCTCCAGAAGGCCAGGTCGCTCCTTCAACGATTGTCGGTTTGCTACCAATATTCCCTGGCTTTCCAGGACCTGAGGCGCACGCACATCAAATTGGCGCTCACTGGCATTCGCCAATAACGAAGTTCCAATGACTGCAAAGTGGCACAAAATGAACCCAAGTCTGATGTGACAACTGGGCCTTGAAATGTAGCAACGCAATGTTAGTACAGTCCCACCAAGCTGACCCTGGTAACAAAAACACCAATAGCACAAGCAGACACCAAGCTGTGGTGTACTGCTGATGAAAATCAAAAGCCACTGGTCTGCAGCAATGTGCGGTAATGTGTAGTTAAGCATCCCAGCTGCACAATGCGCTGTTTTCCAAGAACATGATGGCCAGAATGGTTGTAGTTGACAGTGCACTGTAGAACATTGATGGCATGTGCCCACAGGCAATATGGCAGCTCAGACAAGAACAAGGTAATAAAGGGCTTTACTTCGGCAATACTCAACCATTGCCTGTTGGCTGTGAAATTCAGGCACTGCTGATCAGCCCCAGGTACAGCAGGCTTGAAACCAGCATCTGGGAAAAGACAAAGGAAAACAACATTCCAGTCTGCAAGCCAAACAGGGCAAAAGAGCCAGCAAAGAATGCACTCACAGAGAATCAATCGATGCATCTGAAATTGAAAGTGAGAGAAAGGCCAGCACTCCATTGATGACAAAGCAAGTAAAGCTAAAGCAGGTCCCCCCCACATCCACAATGGGATGCAGAATGAAAGCTATGGATGCTGGCACTTTGACTGATTTTTAACCTGGTGACCCAACTGACGGTTCTGGCACACACAAGATATCAGAAAAGGCACTTGTGACAGAGTCATAGCATTTGGCAGTAATCCCCAATCCTGCAACGAGACAATCTGCCACATTTGTACAGGAATGGTTGAGATAAGTGTCCAGGATCCATCCATGCACTTCTTCCTGTGCCTTGCCTTTCCCCCTTCAATCTCCTTGAGGTTGTTCTCGCGCAGTGTAACCCCCGTAGACACCAAATCCAGTATGATATCGGCCGATCCCATTGCCGGTGCAGCCTCCAGCGCTCCATCCGCACTGACCAAGCGGACGTTCTGGAAACCTTTCATGGAAAAAAAGTCCCTGGCAATCCTTTGGTACCCTGTCACAACTCGCAGCGGTCTCGACTCGGACCATTGTGGCATCTTTTTCAACTGTTCCAGCGTGGAGATGTCTGCAAATGCTCCAGAGGTGGGAATGCCAAGGGCAAGTTTGCAGTGCCCAAAATCGAGGGCATCATGAACAACAATCAAGTCGCCTTCATCGTCCCCAGCCAACTCAGCAAACATGTCATATCCCACAATGCCAAGGTCCACATCTCCAGTCTTGATCTTGCGCACAACGTCAGAGGCCCTTTGGAACCACACTTCCAAGCCAGGCAGCTGGACGATTCACACCGACAAAGGATAGCAAAATCAGAATTCAGATAACAATACCTCAAAACAATAGAGATTGCTCTGCCACACGATTGCCAACCGGTGCAGTCCAGCATTGCCCTACAACGCTTGGTTTCAGCAAGGCGCCCCAGTCACAAACAGGAGCAAAGTGTTGCAAGACGAACAAGCAAAACGAAAAAGAGAACAAGCAAACAAATGCTGCACTGTGTTATAGACAACCCATCAAAGACAGATCAGGAATCGCAGTGCGGTTGGTAAGATGGCACACGTAGATGAAAGCAATGTCTGTACAGGTCGTGCTGGTCACCTGGGGAATAGTTGCCACGTACTGCCGAGGATTGGGCTTGTACACTGCCAGCTGGCAATCCTGGGAATGCCACAAACTGCAGAGGAGTCAGACCTGCAAACCCTGTGTTGATTGTCGCCCATTAAATTGATGTTAACACAATTTGCCCCTGCACAGTCCTCACCAAACCATGGGACGTTGTATTCATGAGCTCATCAGATAGGAGGGGCCTCAGTTTTCTGACAGCAGTCACCTTTAGTAGCTGTAGAGTGTCTTCTGCCATCCTGCCTTTGCTGGGAAGGGCAATTCGCATTGTGTCACGCTGTATAGGTCTGAAGGGTCGCGTTGATGTGTGATCTGCATCAAAATGCCAGAAACTTGGAAGGTTCACTGTGTGAAGTTGGTTCCCAGACTGTCTGTCCTGTCTGATTTTTTGCCATGTGTATCTTATTAAAAGCGTATGCTTCCGCAGCCTCATTTGGATGCACGCAGTGGGTCTTGACATGCAATATAAAACAGCCCGATGATAACAGCCCGATGGTCGGCAGTGAATGATACAATTGGAGGTTGATTGCCCCCCACTTGCCAAGAACTGGATCACACTGAGGCCTGAGCCAGCTGCTCGAATTACCATTGGTCAGCTCCTCTGCCCTATGAGAGAGGCTAGCACAGGTGACCAGACTTCTTGGGCGCGCTGTTATGTGTGCCACTCTTCTCCGGGGAAAGCCGGCACCCGCAAACCAGTTGCGGGACCATGCTTGTTGCCGTTGATATGGCTGTCCTTGCGAAACAGGAACCTCCATAAGTCTCCGGGCCGCAGTTGGTTGCAGAGTGGGGAGGGGGAAGGAAAGGTGCCGCCCAAAGAGTACGTGTCGCCCACGCCCCAAGTGCGGCCACTTCGCCGAGGCCGCAAGCCGATGGCGAGACTCTGTTCCATCACCGCTGTTTTTTTTCCCCAGTGGGCATCGCCCGTTGTCGCTTTTTTTGCACGTAGCCCCAGGAGCGTATTGCAAGCTGACGACATGCATTGCGGCCTGGCGTCGACAGGAACCGTGTCCCTCTTTACGGCAGGTGTGCAACGCAAATCGTATCATGTGCGATCTTTTCCTTGTTAGCAGCTGCGACTAACGTCCTCAAAAATATGCAAAATGCAATCCCAGGGCTGCTTTCCTTTACTTACTTGTATGCAGCAAGAAACGGTGTTTGTGCGTATTGTTCCCTCCTCTTGTCTTCACTTGCTGATGTTAGTGTAGTGTACAATTGTGGTCGTCTTGAGCCCATCATGATCCTGATAATCGACTTCCCATTTCCCCTGATGGTATGGGCTGCAGCCCAACTGCACTATTTGCCGTGCAGGCTGGCGTGAATATTGCCGCGGAAGGTGCATTTCGGGGATGAATATGTCTTGATGCAGCGGCACATGACAAAACCACTGTGTGCTTCACTGTACTGCTGGTGAAGATGCAGTTATCATTCTGACACACACTCCTGGAAGCTGTTTCGCTCATCTAATTGCACTCCTTGCAGTTTTAGTTCTTGCAAGTATCTATTTGTGTTCCAAAGTTCGGTGTTCAAAGGATAATCCGAGTTCAACGCATTCTCTCTTGAGGTAGTTCTGCAGTGTTAGTGTTGGGGATTCCTTGCTACATGGCAATGTTGTTTTGAACATGTCGATGGTTTGCGCCAGATATGAGCTGATATAGTTGATCCTCAGTTCATGTATTCCAATTTACTGGACATGGTTTCAATTCGTGCCTTGTGGATGGTACAGGCCAATACTCCCAAATGAACCTCGTGGAATTATGCATCAGGATGCAACACAAAGTGGCCTTGCAGCATACATGTTCCGCCCAGTCGCTAGAGCTCGTTATCTGCCAGTGCTGCCTGGCGAGATGCAACAGCTGGTGCAAACAGGATCCCACCGAAGTTGGCATCACAAGCATCCGCACGTGCACACAAGTGAAAACAACACTTGCCACAGCTGAACTACAGCCCACATTCACTCTCAATGCATCGGTCCGATGTCCATTACCCCCCTATCCCCCACAAACTGCATCATTCATTCACACCCTGCAATCTGCAAGTCGAGCCCACTGCATGTCCCACCGAACACAAAAGAATATCAAAGTGAATTGGCAGTAGATGAGACAAGCTGATGGTCAAGATGGGACCAGCGGCAAGTGGCATCCCCCAAGCCAGCCTTTCACATGGTGCAGCTTCTTCCATTTTGTTCTTCTGCCGCTAGTCAACTGGACAATTTCAAAGCTTCCTGATCGTTTCCCTCAAACCCTTCTTGAGCTACCTCAACGTCCTTATTCCAGAACCATGGAGCAAGGAGATGCCCTACCAAGCAACAGAAAAGAAATGCCTCTGACAATTCGGTACTCCAATCAGAACAACAGGACAAGGCAGAGGTCATGCCTGCCCTCTGAGCCATTCCGAGACATGCACCATCTCTTTCAAGATATTCCCCAACAAAGTGCTGCGATGAACCAACAAAACCCACTCCAACACATTCATAGATTTCCAACCATCTCACCCAGATGTCCTATGATGATTGGCCCCAGGCAAACGCAAGCCAAGCCAGTAACAACCCTGATATTTTTGATCATGTTCTTTGGATCACAGCACCCTGGTAGCGTTCGTACTGCTGAAGGTGGTCCTCAAGTCTGCGGAACCTTTCCAAGTCGAAGTTGTTTCTCTGGTACAAGCGGAGAGAAAGACTTTCGTGCAGGCGGTGCAGCAGGCCGCCAAGAGTAAAGTCCTCCTTGGTAAAAAGGAAATAATTGCCGCACACCACAATGCCTAACCCCCACGCCCACAGAAACAGAATGGGCTCCATGATGTCCCAAGACATCTCCCAGAATATGAGCCGCAAGCAGAGACCGAACTGTAGCGTCATGGCCCCCAACCCAGCCCATAGAATCGTCTGAGACAGGACTGCGGCTCGATTGTCCATTCGATCCTTTGCTGCTCTCAGGATCGCGAGCTCTTGGCGCATGTTCGCCAGCCTTCCCTGCAGCTCATTGCCTCCTCCAGGCAAGGCACGCAGGACAGAGTCAGCCACTTCATCGGGCTTCAATAGGATTGCTTCGCCGCATCTCATCACCAGCCCTCGCGATGCCATGGCGAAGGCCACGCTGCGAGGCTCCACACCCGCCCCAAGGCTCGTTTTCACCTGTTGCACGAACTCATCGTACGACATGTGGCTCCGGTGCCTCCTTTCCCTGTCAAGTGCGACCTCCAATGGCCCCATATCGATCTCCACATCGCACCGCGAGGCGGCGAAGCATCTGCTGCGGGTGGTCTCATGGAAGGGGCCCAGATCCGAGGGCCCTTTGATAAAGGTGCCCAACCCGAAAGGGCCCGAGCCCCGTATCGAACTGTGGGCTGACAGGCAAGTCGTCAACCGTGCGTTGCTCGCACCACGAAAGACCGAAGGGAAGTGCATGCAGCTGGATAGTCCTCTGCACCCTACGGTCGCGGCCCCGGCCGTCGACGGCCACCGTGCGGGCACAATATCACTCCGGCCATGGGGCAACCAGAGCCCACTGTTGAAAGTCCACGCATGGCAAAGCGAGACGAAGCTGGTGCGGGCGTTGTGGGCGAAAAGGAGAGCTTCAAGGTCCGTGACCCCGAGCAGGAGGCCCGGAACCGCGGAGGCCCCTCGGAAGGCGGTCGCCATATGAATATGGCAGTCGACAATAAGGAGCCTGCGCAACTGCACTTTCGATCCTCGTGTCCTCATTCCGAGTGAACCAACTGATGCTTCTGGTGATCGCCCCACAGGGAGACCGGAATCTGAAGACAATCCGAGAGCATGAAAGCCCAAATGAACTTGCACTTCGTCACCTTTTCAGGCCATCAAGGGGCCCACACATGTGCAAAATTTTGTACAAATGTGCAGTCGGTCCGCCCACCAACAAATGTCGCCTCTCTCCAGCAAGCTTGAACTTGATCCACGTTGGACCAATTTCGCACCACAACGAAAAGCTCCAGTCTTCTTGCCAAATGTGCTGCAGGGCCAGCCAGCCCTTTTTCAAAGGAAAATAAATGAAATCCATCATGATGCGCAGGCGTGCAAGTTTGTCCTCGTCGTTCTTTGAATTGCGGAGAATATTCTTTCTACAGATTTCACCCACTGCTGGGAAGCCATTACGTGGCGGTTCCTGAAAAGGAGTTGTCTGAGCAGCGTACGGCATTTTCCGCTACTATTGACACCTATTCTGGCGAAATTTCCAGCAATGAGCTTTCCTGGACAAGGACATGTGGTCACAACAAGCGGTGATTTGGGGGTGTGACCCGTTTGCACCGCGCAATTTATTCCCTTTTCGGCAACTGGATTCCGGTCTATGTCACAGATCTGTGCCACATTCTCAGGCTGCTCTCAAGAAGTGTATCCGTCCATTACCGTCAAAAGTGACGTGCGTTTTGGAATCGATTGACACTGTATTCAACTGGTACAAGTTATTTCAGGCGGGAGGTAGGCACTGCATTGTGTTACCCATCTGCACGAATGAGCACAGCATTGCGCACAGGGAGCCAGCGCTCGAATTGACAGAATTATCCCCGCTCTCTTCATGTGGTACGCGCAGCTCCCTTCCCAGTGGGCCCACCCACCCAACCCCTCCCTCCTCCCGTCCTTAGGCGGTGACCCTATAAATGGTGGGCGCCCTCTAAGTCTATCTGGCGGGCGCGGCCCGACGCCGTCGGCGCCGCGGATAGGATCGCGACCCATGCGCGGAACGAACAACCGATCGTTATCGAATCGCTGAACGATTGCCGCCTGAGTAAGCCAAAAGCAGGACGGATTCGTGGCTGCAGCGATGGCCCAGGGCACATTACACTGCCTTGTGCTGTCGAGGCTCGAATCCAAGATGGCAACTCTCGAGAGGGAGTTGCAGAGGGGGAAGCAAGAGAAGGAGGCGGCTGATACGGAGATGGCGGCCCTGAAGGAGGTGGGGAGTTGTGGCGGGATGCGTTGCCGACTGTATCTATCGGCAGATGCCGCCCTCGCGGAAGCAGCGTGTCCACACGGAACTACGCATGCAGGGTAGGCGGAGCATGTTCATTGCTCCAGCTCCTGTTCACAGGAGTTCTTTGCTTTCCATGCTGGATTGATGCTTCAGCAAGCTGTTACGCATTCGCGCCCTTCACCCAACCATATGGCAGGTATCAATGTATTCCCAGGGTGGCTTGAAATTACGTTACTGCTGGGTGTATCAAGCATGCATCGGGGGCAATTCTCAATCAGCATCTCTTCGGAATCGTCTCTTGCGCTCGAACAGGACACAGAGGCGCAATAATCCTTTCCAGTTGGCACCTTTTCTGCGTGGCCATCCCTGTCGCATTCATGAATGCGAGTCCCTGAATGCCATCCCCGTTGCATCGTGGAAGCAGGATGCTGATGAGCAGCCATCGCAACTGAAGCTATTACCAGAGCTTGTGTGGCGGGCAGAGCGCTTGCGAATATGTGCTTTTCCATGACAATGTGGACGCAATGGCGCAGTGTGTCTCCGCTGAGCTATGTGCATGAACGTGGCATACGAGCGTTGAACCTGTGGCGGTCATGGCATCCCTAATGCTCGCACATGCGCTGTGATAATCCTGGGCGTCGTGTGGTGTTAAATTGGCAGAAAAAGGTACACTTGGAGAGAGAACTGAATGATCGCAAGGAGAAATGGAGACAAACAAACTCCGAGTTGAGAGAAGAGCTGTCAAGGATGAAAATTCAGGCAAGATCATCTGCTATCAAGCCATCTAAAACAAAAAATGTTGCCGTCGCTGCATCTAATTCAATCCATGAAAAGAGGCAGTAGCTTTAGTAATACTGATTTTACACGAACATATTTTCAGGCATCGGAGCGTCCAGTTTCTGCCCCTGCGACAATGCACATTGCTCTAAAATGCAACGTCCACCGCACATAGCAACCAGCTACATTGCATCGTGTTGTGCGATTAGATGGAATCTGCTCTGCGGGAAAACAGCAATCTTCAACAGCATCTTCAACAGAGAAAGGAAGAATTGAACAATGTCCTTGACAAGCGCAACACCGAGCTCGTAGGGCTGAGATCTGCATTACAAGATCAAGAAGTATCTTTGGTTGATAAAACTCGAGCCTTCAATGAGGTTTCATCGCGCTTGGCATCCATGTCTATTTTGGTGAATGCCCTTGAGAGAGAGCTGGGCGTCCTAAAAGCAAGCACGAGTGATCTGGGACATGCCCTCGAGGATCAAGAGCAGAGATTCAAGGAATATCAAGACGCCATACAAGGTAGAGTGATTGATTCGACACTTCTGCAAGACAGTTTCGTGGCATGTTGTCCGCACAGCTCGGAAGCCCAATCACTCTGCTGCCATGCCTACATCAGCAGAATCGAGTTCCTTCACGTCAACCTGTGCGATAACATCTAAGACGTGAGAAGGTGCACGGAGCACAATATTTGGGAGTATGTCATCCCCGCTTGCGCCTGCGCAGATTTTGAATCGCTAGCTTACCTTCGACACAATTTCGATTCCCATTCTTCAAATCAAGGCCTTGTGGAAATCACGCGAACAGTGTGTTTAAGTACATGTTTTTTTAATTGTGGGCTGAAAACAGGACGTTCTCCTGTTAACCAATGGCTGATATGGCAAAGATCCTCCATTAGGAGTACATATCACGGATTATGCATTCACCTACATTGCTGTCAACTGCAGCATCAAGATGTGCAGTTGTTCTTCAGTGACACTGCATTCTATTGCCGTCCATTTTTATGCCTTGAATTTCTGCTGTCCCGTGTCGTCCCGTCTTCATAGCCGTTCACAATTTTTTCTGACAGTGCGCACTCTTAATGATGCCCAACACCCAAAAAAGTGCCATTCCTGCAATTTGTTAGTGTGTTATCCACTGATATTACTGATATGGGTATGAAACAGAGATACCCCATACTAGCAGAAAACATCATACTTGCGATGTCAACTTCAATGCCATTTTGGCACCAAGTGGCACCACTATAGTGACGGCGATGTCACCATCTAGCCGTGGTAGTAGCAATTAGTGTCAAATGGAATGGCAGTTAGCTTTGCAATCAATACGTTTTGTACTGGTGCCGAGGACTAAATTTCAACACCCGGTGATCTCAATTTCGCTTAATGCAAGGCCAGTGTCTGTATTGGCGCAAGCTCAAATGTGTTTTTATGCAGATGTGCACCATAGCTGTCGATCCGTCTCACAGAATTGCCAGTCTGATGCCTCCGTTTGCAGGTTCGCGCTCCTTTGCGAACGAAGGCGCAATGTACCATATGCCTAAAACCGTTGTCATATCTTGCATGTCGCGGCTTTTCGTTACTTCCATGGATGAAGCTACTGGCCAGCGCTTTGAATTGGTGGATGCTGCGTGTTAAATGTAGGCAGCTTGGCATCAACGGCTAAACTCGTGGAAGCTGCGGAAGGCCAGAGCGTCAACTTGGAGTTAGCGAAGAAAGAACTGGAATCCTCAAAGGTATGTTCCTGTTCATTGCGCGTTGGGATCTGCCAAGATATGGCAATTGTTTGATTGCAAATTTTTCTGTCTTTTTAGATTGTTTGAATTACAGGAGCTCCCTTTTTGTGATGCCGATTTCTGGGGTCCCACGTCACAAAATATATGGAACGCGTATTTGGTGGCATACGACACTATAGAGGCACAATCTTGTTATTTTATTCTGTGTCGGACAACGGAAACATACTTTTTATAGAGAGGTTCCACTGGAAAACGCTTCACTGGCACGAGTCGTGGCGTATGGCGATGAATAACGCGTAATATGTGCGCAAACATTCGAAATTTACCATTAGCAACGTACCGGACAGTCTGTGTAGCCCATACCTGGAGTGTGAGTGAGAGAGAGAGCAGAAGAGGTGGATATAGAGAGAGAGGGAGTTGAGCCCACACGCCCAAATTGACAATGATCTCCTCTTATATCTTTACAAGGTGAAGGAGGTCGTACCTTCGCCATCATCTTTTTTTTGGATAATTGATAACTCCCCATCAGCGAAGTAACACTTTTAGTGTAAATTGCGTACAACGCTTTGTAATAGAAGTGCTCTGTATAATGGCAGCAAATCCATACTGACATTACTAGAAGCGATCTGCATTCATATCCCCGAGGCAGAGTTGTGGAAAGGTAAGGATCTTCTGGATGTAATCTTGCGCAAAAGTGCTCCACGTTAATTAATCCCATAACAACAGTTGGATTATAGGTGCTAATGTCAACATTCATCAAATGACAAAAATTGAATAGTGGTGAATGTTTTGCTGAGGAAACTGCCAGGAATATGTAAGGCTTGTTCCTCATCCACGTGTGCAGGGTCGGCTGCATGCAGGAATGGGAAGAACTGCAAAACTATCTTGCCTTACTAGTAGCAAGCTTCCATTGGAGTATCCGCAGAGAACAATAGCTAAATATCTGCCCGACAGGCATTGAAATATTGTCGCGAATGATTTCACAGAGCGACGCCCGGATTTGACTTTACACTTTTTGTTGAAGGATCGAATTGCAGCTCTAAAAGAGGAAGTTTGTGCGCTCAATTCCAAATTCTTGGAAAGCGCTGCGAAGGTTTCCAACCTCGAGAAACACATCACATGGAAGAACGGGATTCTCCAAAAGGAGGTTGAAGAGAAAGCTATGCTGGTTCAATGTCTGAGGCAGAGTGAAGAGGTTAATTTTCAGGTGCAGATTTGAAAAGCACTGGATCTGAAGCCATTGACATATTGTAGATCCGATTTCCGTGAACAGATTCTATCATATTTTGGTGTAGTTCCACTACCCTAAAGTCAGTATGCGGGAGTCCAATGTGTCTTGAATTTGGACGTATCCGTCTTACTACACACAATTTTTATCCGAAAAATGAATATGCCAAATGTTGGTTCATGGCTTGGCGGAAATATGCGCATCGAATTGGCTGATGTGTCATAAGTGAATGCCGTCCACCAGTTGAGGATGGCGCAAAGGTGGCAGCAGGAAGAGATGAAACGCCTACGGGAGGCAGCTCCCGACCTTCAAAATTATCAACGAAATGTTCTGACAACCTCTCAAGGTGCGCAACGACTGACAATAATTGCTCAATTGATTGGATGCCTTCAGAATTTTAATGATATGCGACAAGTCAGTCCCCGCAAGGAATATAATGAAAGCGGCAATCTCAACTTGCCGTTATAAGGGGTTTAAAATACTACAATATGTCACATCCAGGCGAATCGGTATTGTATATTATAATAGCGAATCAATATTATGTTTATTCACTGCATGGATGACAATAATGATCTGTTACTAAATGAGTCGCTGGTTCCAGGATCACCAAATTTGACAGCAAAATGTCTCACAGCAGAAATATGACCAGAAATTTGTGGATATTGCCTTAAGGCACAGTTGCCGTTTCAAATGCAATAATTGATACTAGTCGCCCGTGTCACAAAATGTGCAGACATTTGATTGTTTCCGAAATGGCAATGGCTGCCATAAGGTGATGTGCACTACATGGAATTTCATATGTTTATAGAACATCCGGGAGATAATGTGGGTATTCAGTGTACGTCCTGGGTTGATAGATCCAAGAATTGAGGATGTCTCGGCATCCAAGACGTTGAGCAGCAACGCGCTGCAGAAATTTGCAGCATTGCCGAATAATGTTATAGAAGCATCGCCCCGCCTTGGAAAACAGAAGAACGGTGCAAGGACTCACTCCAGAGAAATGAGCTCCCTGGATTCTCCCAATCTCCACGGAGTATGCAACAGCAGCGCGAGAGAAGGTGAATCCGCGATGGCTTGCTCTACTGTTGTTGCAATGGAAGAAAGGAAATATGGCAACATGGGTTCTGTACCTGCTGGAAACGTCCATCCACACGCGAGCAGTAATTTGTCCTCAATTACGGGCCATATTCATCAGCCCTTGCCCGCTCTTGCGGCCAAAATGGATGCCGGGGATGCTGTGCAGCCTCCAATCGTGCCTGAATGCTTGAGGGTGGGAGGAATTTCATCACCGTTGATGCATTCAAGCGGATCTTTTCCAGTTTTCTGAAAAGAATGGGGAATGCCGTGGCCATGCAGGTGGGTGCGTTGGATCCTCTCCAGGAAAGGAAGTATCTATTGATGACAAGGCATGTGAAGAACAGGACGTTGGCAATCGTAGAATTGAGGAAAGTTCTTGCAAAGCAATGCATGGGTCAACATCCAATTCTCCTTGCCCATCGCAAGGGCCAATCTCTGACAGCAACTATGGAGGACCGCAACTCCCCCAAGATCCTGGCTGTAAAGTTGCCAAAAGCAGCAAGGCCGCCAACGGATGTGATAAGAATCTCCCTGATCAGATTCCCAATCAGAATCTCGAGCTGCAAAGAGCACAGGTGGGAAGCAAAGCTGATTCCAACGAAGCTGTTCAGCCCAATGGGCCCATTGAAGACGCAAAGGCCTTTATTGAAGGATCAACTTCAAGACCTCATGTCATCGCATTCAAGAATGGCGACAATGGGCAACAGACTGCCGGCGAAAATCGGGACCAGGGAAAATTTGCGGAGGCATTTATTCAATCTTTTGAAAATGTGGACAACGAAGCCTGCCGTGTTGGTGATGGCCAAATTGGCGACGGACACGCACCTGGAGGAGCAGTCGATGGCTCAGTTGCTGCGGCGTCGCTACCAATTTCAAAACCCCAACATTGCGGTGCTGCACCTGGAGTTCTGAGAGGCAATAAGCAAACGGGACTCCTGATTGCTGCGGCACAATCCGTTCCGTGCCGCCCAACTACGGACGTAGATTCGTTCATCGGCGATTCAAAGGTCTTTCAGAGCGGATCAGACGGGCGCAGTAGCCCGATGATATCTCAGCCTGTCCGCTTCGAACCCCTGAACATAGGGCCTCCACAGCAGGAGGAATCTCGCAAGCCACATTCGCTCATCAACGGGACTGTTTCTGGAGGCCGTGAAGTCCAGTCCAAAAAGCAGGACTCAATGTGTGGACCTTCATCTGGCGACATTCTACATCGCGAGGATTCCGCAATTACACATTTGAGCACAGACAAGCCATCACACCGGCTCGGGGACAACGCAATGGTGGTCCCACATCCAGATTGCCAAGACGAAGCCGAGCTGCTCACAGCACCTCCTGCCAAAAAGCTGAAGATGCCAAATGCGGGTGCTGAACACATCGCCGATGGCTCAATGGTTGTAGCCCAAGTGCTCAACAAGGGAGAATCATCAAGTTTAGAATTCGCGGGTGGCCTTCGCCTTCCACTGAGGCCATTGCCGTGCAATGGCGATCCTGTATTCAGTCACAAGGCTCCTGGGGATTCAAAATGTAGTGAGGATCCTCTCGGCGGCATTTTTTCGTCATTTCAATGAGATGCGTCGCACAGAAAACCTTGGAATTTATCGCGGTGATCTCGTATGCTACACGTCAATGGCCTGAGATGTAACTTCTGGCGCTCGAAGCATGTGAACACGGTATTGTAGGAAAACCATTTTGAATATTTACAGCTCTGCATGTTGCGGTGAGTACCTACCCTGTTCTAATTTTGTGCCTGAGCGAGACCCATACCCATACATTTGAAATTTCTGCATGCAATGATGATTCCTGCTTTGGACACAATGGTTGGCTCAGAGAATTCTGACATTCTCTGAGCTCCAGCTTTTCTAAGCATAGGGCAGCAATACTTAACGAAGCAACATCACCAGACACTATCAGGTGCAGGCTCTCCCGGAAGTGATAGCATACTTCCATTCAGTGTGGAGATCGGGAAAACGAATTTTCTGGATTCAGGATGCTGGGGTTGATGACGCTTCCTTCATTGGGGCCCAAGGTTGTTACTGTCAAGCTCAACAATACCAAGAGACTACAATAGAATGGTGGATTGGTATTGAAAGGGGTATGGTAAATCATATCGTGGAATAAGTTGGTAAACAAGATCCAGTCAAGAACAAAAGATTTAGCAAAGGAGTCAATTCATTTATATTTTTACGACTGTCCTGGAAGGACTGAAATCCGTGGGATGGATGGAAAAACCCCATGTGCCGCATGCTTCGTGCTCCTCCTTTGCTAGGTACCAGGGAGATCGTCCCCACATCCTATTTTCGTTTTTTCACAAACGCACGCAAATAGTATATACCACTGATATTCTTGTTCTCTGCATACCCTGTTACAGGCCAACACAAGCCGCAAAGCAGGCTATCCCAGCGAGCTAGTAATAGCTTCCGGCCTCATTTCTGGAGCCTTGGCAAGAAGACATGAATTGTATTTGCCATATCTTTGGGCGATGAGTTAGAGCGCATTGACTAGACCAATTTTCTTGAGAACCTACGAGTTGTTGTGCTTGGCATTGTGTTTGGCATTTCCCGCCACTGTCTGAAAAAGTCTGATGGTAGCCATGTCATGTATTTGTGAGGTCCATGGAATGGCAACCCAGTGGTTGATTGAATTGCAGCAATACTTCCGAGTTGTTGATGGACGAATCCCGTACACCAATCCTCGCCTTGATACGTTCGGTCTCTCAATTGATTGATGCGACCTCGCGAATCAAGGCAACGCTATTCTCGAAATATTTTCTTCTGTAGTTGAAAGAAAGGCGGTGTGTGTGGCTATGTACAAATCGTGTGTGTGGAATTCTGGCAGGCTTGGTTTTTACGTTTACGTTTACGTTTTTACTTTTACGTTTTTACGCGTAAAAACGTAAATTTGCAAAAGGGCCTATTTTTACGGCTATTTTTACGTTTTTACGGCTACCTGAAACGCCCAGATTACACGATGAAAGTTGCGTACAATGATCAGTCCTCCGCCATATCCAGCACCTCCAACACAGTGTCCACCTCGCCCTTGGCAAGGGCGATGATGGTGTTTAGCAAAAACTCGTTTTCTGCCCCTTCCAGGGCGTCTGGCTGCCACTCTCCTGACTCCGTAAGTCTGTATGTACTGTCCTTATGTACACCGGGTAGTTTTTACGTTGTATTTACGTAGTTTTACGCATTTTTACGCGTAAAAACGTAAAAACTGTTTTTACGCATAAAAACGTAAAAACTGTTTTTACGCATAAAAACGTAAATACGATCAGTTCTTACGGCGTAAAAACCAAGCCTGAATTCTGGAGACCACCCGACTTGTGTAAAGGGATGGAGGCACATGTGCGCGGCGAGAGGCCCGATCAGTCAAAGTTTTTGACCATTGGTGACCCCGCCAGACTTGTCGCCACGCGTTTTGCACGACACAAAAAGTCGTTGTGAAGGGGTCTCCCGGAAGCTTGCTCGGCGTCCCTGGGTCTACTCATTTGCTTCGGCGTCTTGCTTGCCAGCCCCTCGCTGCCTTCAAACCTGCCGAGGTCAGCCAACGGCCGTACGACCTGATCCGCGCGACGGCCCCTGTCGTGGCGCTGGCGAGCAGAGACCATGAACGAGGCTCCGGATGTGGCGGCTTCGCTGTTTACGACGCAGTATCGGAACGAGCGTATTGCGGGGAAGCTTCCGCCGCCGGCCAATTTGAAGGGTACCGGTTCGTGCTTCGACATGACGGTGCCGTCCCAGGTACGAGCCGGTGCACACAAGACCTTAAACCAGGTGGAGTTCAATAGTCCCGAGTGGTGCAAGGCGCACCAGCAGTTCCAGTTCCCCACCGATAGGCCAGACCCGGCGGACCACCTGAAGCAGGGAAGAGGATCTGCAAAGAGGAAGTCCGAAGCCCAACCAAGGCAGGAGCCACAACCGCCCAACGCGTGCGCCTTCAAGCTGCGTGAGAACCCTCCCAACACCGCCTTTCGGAGGTTCTACGAGCGCGGCGATCTCCCGGTGGCGGTTGAGCACAGGGGGGTCAAGAACGTCATTGCATGGAAGGTGGACGTGCAGAAGCTGGACTACCACCACTACCTTCCAATATTCTTCGATGGCATTCGCGAGACGCAGGAGCCGTATCGCTTCCTGGCCGTCAAGGGCGTGGAGGACATGCTGCGTGTGGGGGGATCCAAAATATTGCCGGTGATCCCGCAGCTCATCATCCCCATCAAGACGGCCCTGAACACCCGCAATCCGCAGGTCATGTGCATCACCTTGCAGCTGCTGCAGAAGCTCGTGGTGTCCGCCGACCTGGTGGGAGAGGCGCTGGTGCCGTATTACCGCCAGATCTTGCCCATCTTCAACATTTACAAAAACAAGAACAAGAACATTGGCTCGGGAATTGACTACGGGCAAAGGAATTACGACTGCCTGGGAGAGCTCATCTCGGACACGCTGACCCTTTTCGAACAGCGCGGTGGGGAGGACGCATTCATCAACATAAAGTACATGGTGCCAACGTACGAGTCGTCCATCAACTACGCATAGACCAGAAAGAAGATTCGTGGACTCAGGCGCGCAGAGGTTCAATCTCAAGAGGGACAAAAATTGGGGAGAGGTGCGGGCGCAAGAAAATGGCAAATCATGGCCATGTGGCAAGGAGATCATGGGCTACTGATGTGCCAAAAAGGGCTGGCTTGCTTCGGGCTATTGAGGCACACCCCTGTGTGGTGGGCTTGGCTGGGTCAAGGACAACTTCCACTTGGGCGCAACCATGGAAATATTCGAATGGCGAGACACATTTCATATTGTAAGACGAGGTTGAAAGTCGACAGCAGCGATAAAGTGAAAAGTGTTGTGTTTGAAACAGAAGGTTGGAAACTTCGCAACGGACTGGATACAATTGTGGCAGCTATGGCGATCCTTTGCTTTTGGGAATTGTCGATTCGGAATTATTGCAGCCTTCGCTGGTCATCGGCTTGTGTTTTCAGCAGGCCAAAAGAACCTAATTGGGAAGTAATAAACACGTTGTGTCCGTGTTTTCTCTTCTATAATTACAGACTCGCAAGTTGGACACTAAATCGCATGTAGCTTCCCGTCAATGAACTGACTGCCATTGTATCAATATGTCCTGAAGGACCTACACAGCAAGTCACAGGCAGTCCTTCCAGAATGAGCACCGGACAAACACAATCGGCATTGGGTCACCAGGACAAAACCGCAACGAAGGCCTTATAAGCGTAAGTGCAAGGTGCACAAACCATTTCTGTCCCTTGCAACTGTGCAAGGTGGATTGCATCAACACGTTGTGTTTTGCGCACCAAGTTTGCCATTCCGTTAGCAAAATTCGTTAGAATATTCCTCACTGAAGACAACGTGGCCACAACATGGCCAGACAACTGGCAAAAAAGTGCTCCATTTCACATGTCCCATATCCAATCTAATAGCCTCCTTTCCCATCCAGGTTTTGCCAGCCAATGAACCTAAAGTTGGGAGAAAGTAGGCGCTGAAAATGGAGGCAAACAACCCGATTAGGACATGAAGTACGTCACATGCTGCTTACTTGCTCAGGGCGGTAAAGTAGCCTGCGCAGCAGCATCTGCCCCATTCACATGCACATCCCCAGTTTGCAACATGCGACCATATAACATCCCAGATTCTAAACAGAGGAGAGAAGATGGTACAGACTGCAGCCTATGCACGAGAATCCCAGTGGCCTCAACGCACGCCCTTTGCTTGGAGGTACGATGTGCAGCCAGCATTTCATCAAGAGCGTAAAACAATGAAGCACAGCATCATGCCATTGTGTAGTTCTCTTACATTTTTCCCCAACTGATCTCACAATCTAGTTTTTCTGGAAACATGCCAGCGAATCAGCAATGATCAGCACTCCTGTGCACTCCTTACCACTTGGATCTCCTGTTCAGTCCCCAAAAGATTTATAACCTAGCCCTTCGTCCAATGAGGTGAGACTGGAGTCGCTTCAGACGCCCAAATTCTGTCCTGATATAATCTACAAGCCTGTCAGGGTATGATATCACAGACACTTCACCACTGATTTCTCCTTTCTTCCACCTATGAAGCACAATTATCTTATCAAGATGTGCAGACTTTCGGACAGCAGCAATGTCAGTCTCACAACGCATGCAACCCATTCTGCAGAGTCTCACACTGCAGGCCTTCCACATGTGGACAGCACAACTGGCAGCACAGGTGACACACAAAAGAGTCTGTCTTGCAACGTGCCAAGTGCCTCCAAATGGTCTTCCTGAGGATGGGGTAAAGCTATCAATCTACAAAAACAGCAATAACAGAATCACCACTAGCTTGGCATGTGGTCTGCCAGCCCCTCTTATCACCTTGATCCCTGTCAAGAGGCCATATCACCCAAGCTGTTGCAAGGGTCTGAGCTTGCCTTCCCGAACTTTTGATATTCTAGTCGAGCAGTGATGGAAAGTGATCTAATACAAAACTGTCAATGGATATGTGCCTCACTGTCCAGAATTGTCCATCAGCATGTCAAAGATACAAGGCTTGTGATAGCGATATTGGACAAATGTTAACAGGAACTAATGAATGCTATTCACCTTGACAAGATGACCTTGTAGGCTGACACATGTGCAACCAGCTGCAGCAGCAACGGCTCAATTCTTGAGGTATCCAAAAGGTCAACATGGTCGAATATGATTGCTGCAGCACGCTCATTCAGCGGCTGCAGCACGTCGGTCATCCACTGCCTGAGCCACAGAGATTGAAATGCACTGAGCCCAAGATACAACTGACTGCATGGTGTGCAGATGATCATCAACATGACTGAGTCTCTGAAGCAGAAATACACCCCAACCAACAATAAACTAAGACTATCAAATAACAGGTAGCCAAACAACTGGCATGGAAGGAATAATGTCTCACAGCAGAGAGTTACTTAAAACTTAGGGCCAGCCTGGCACCAGCCAAGTGCAGCCACCCTCTTCTCAACACTCACGATTGCTGGGCCTACACAGGGTAAAAAAGGTTGAACTGACAACAAGATACTGTTGTAAGCAATGGAATCAGCATCAGTTGTTTACTCCAATGTAAACTGCCAATAAAAAGGTAAGCCCCAGCACCTTTTGTTGCTCCAAACCTTAATGCACACGCACCTATAGATGTGCCCTTCCTTGCCACCTGGGTCGTTTGTCACTGCTCTTTGGAACCCAACGACGGTCCCATCGGGACTGTGCTGTCTTACCATGGCATCGTAGGCAGACTTGGATGCTGTCACACATGCCAGCAGAGGTCCGTAGAAGTCACGCAACTGCCATCAAACACCAACACAGTTCACGTACTGGACACCAAACAGGTCCATTGCCATCTATGCAGGAGCATCAATGTAATTCATTTCAGCACTGCTGCAGACTGCGTTTTTGGTGTCACCTGTTCGTTAACTCTGTCGATTGTGACTTTCCTTTCGTCTGTGAGTTTTGTGTGGTAGTAGGTGAACAGGTAACCTGGCAGCACAGCCGAGACGGTCGTCAATGTCTCAAGAACAAACTTCAAACGTCAAGACCACCACTGCTGCAGCCATCACAGTGCAGTACCTGTGGATCCACAGGCAACTGTGCTTCTGCCCTGTTTCACAGTCGAGTAGGCACAATGGGATGGTCGTCATATCGCGTCGCCCGTCCAGCACGTGTGGGATACTTTTTCAGGGCGGACAAGCTGATGCATTCCCTTCCCAAAGCCACACGCATCCGCTGATCAGCGACGGGGTCTGCCACGCGGCAACCATGTTGCACCCTCGCAGCCAACCATTACTCACCGAACAGGGCGATTCCCCACGAACCCAAGCCCATGCCGCTCCAGCACCACGGTAAGGCGAAATTGCAACTTAGCCGTCAATCTTCGTCAAGCGACACGAAATCCTGCTGCACAACACAACACTGGTGCGCAAGATACCAAATGCTGCTGCCGAACGACGCGCTTCGAAAGCGTAGCTGAACTCAACAGGCGATCAGACCAGGGAAGCGAACTGCCGAGGCGGAAGTTTGCCGACCGTACTTCGACTGGGGTCGCTGTGGTGGGCGCACGCGCAGCAGGTGTGCTCGCACGAGGGGCTGCGAGGCCCCTGCCTTTCTTGCTGCCCGCCAGAATGGTGGAGAAACGTCGTGCTTGCGTTGGATTTCACAATTCTGGAAGAAATGGACAGGTAAGATCGCTCCGTTCTGCACAGCATATCAATGCTACCAGACACACCATTTTGACATGCAACATCATTCTGCCGGAGGGACCGTACACTATTGAAACACGCAAAATTTTGCGCGTTACATGCCGACCTGCCAGCTCGAGCGGCGGGCAAGAAACGCAAAGCCAAGGTGCAAGTGGAGGGCCCAAAATGGAAAATGAACTGTTAGGAAAGATCTTCGTGGGTCTGTTGAAACATTAGGCATAATCGCGTGGGGCAGATCATGTGAGACAGGGGGCCGGAGGAGCCCGTGGTGGACGGGGGGCAACTTTACGGACCACGGCATTGAACTGGTTCAAAGAACAGCGAATGTCATTAACAGCCATTGATACCATGTGACACACCAGCAAATGTGTACATAATTGCGACATGCACTAAATGCAGCTTCAACCCCAAGTGTTGATGCCTTAGCTCGTCGATCATAAAAAGAGTTGGGAGCCGACATATCATGTGTCTAACTACACAATGACTACTATGAGGACAGACATCGGATTTGGCAAGAGCTTCAAGTCGAACCTTGTGAAAATGATCCAAGGTGGGCTGGACGGGAACATATTGTCATTATTGTTCGGATTTTATGTGTGATATGTTTTATGTCAATATTTTGGCACTTGACAAACACATGAATATATGACCCAATGAAATGAAAGAAACCGTATGTGGCATTTGTTGTGCAATTTGCTGACCTGGAGAGATAGTGGATAGAGAGATAGGCAGTTGCTTGAGTGTGGGGAGTTTTCGCATTGAACTTGATGGTCCAAAAGTTAAACAGTTGGAGCGACAGCTTTCTCTGTGGGCTGAGCGGCCTGTTGTGCAAGGGTGACGCAACATCTGCATAAAAATTGTGTGACAGGCTGGTAGCATTATTCGATGGAGACACCCATCCCCGGATACAGCAGGCTGTGAGGAAATCTGATGTGGCTCTAAGAATTGATAGACATTCTATGGATCGAGTAGTTTTGATTTGCTTATATGCACAATGTCTACTGGCCAATTTGGGGGGCTGCTGTGACATCTTCAGCGCGACAAAACTGCCTGATTTGGAGGGGATTCAGTCAAGTGAACCATAGTGCAGTTGTACGCACCTTGTCTGCGTTTCTTCGTGTGTATGGTCTTGCACTCAGGTCGCAGCGTGTAGCCAGCCAGTTTTGCTTCAGCGCCAATCTTCTAAGGTCTCAAATGTTCGGATTTCAACTGGGCGCACACATGACATCCTCATCTTTTGAGTTGCATGGGCATATGAGGGAATCTGTGCGAATCCGTGTTGTGTTTGTCGACAACGTTATCCAGAATTGTTAAACTATTTGCTCCTGAGTGTCCAAGGCACATGGGATGTTTCAGCTCTGAATTTTGTTGCCATATGCCAGCGGCATGCACGCAGAGTACTCTGCATGCCACTAGTGCCGGGACAAACCCAATATCGCTTCCCCCCATCGCACCCTTCAACCGGCCTGGTGCGAGGGACAGGCGAATTCTTTGTGCATCGTTTCCCAACATGTTCTGGGATCTGATCGGTTCATCATTGCAATTCTGCAAATTTTTATGCTCACGAGGGCTCGTTTCTAGTTCACCATGGCCACAACGGGGACAGCAGAGAATTGAGCGCTTTGCAAGACAGTATCTTACTGTTCATGTGCACAGAACTGGCACACTGATATGACACATAGTTGTGCCCCACTTTAGATTTTAGTGTCAAATACGTCTTCAGACGTTGTCCACATGCAGGCCCGCACCAACTTTTTTAGCATTATATTTCTCATATTTGTGATTCTGCCTCCTAGTTTCACAGTTAGTACACTAATTCTGCCTTTTCAGAGTCATTCTTGCTCGGAAACTAGTCCCCAGTGCTCAGGACATCAAATCCGTCAATGCACATGGCAACACTTACGCACACTTTTTGGCGCGCTTTTTGCCTTTTGGTAGCACTTGGTGGCTGTCCACGTCAAGTCGTTTGACGGTATCTACTTTAGCATCACAGCGTCAGCCACCGTACGCCACTTACGTGCCAAACATTCAGTGACTGGACGCATGACCAACGGTGATTGACAGTCGGAAATCACAGAATGAAAGGCACGTGTCCATGACTAACGTTGAGGAACTGCTTCAAATGTCGTGAAAACTCCATCTGGCGAACGTTGCTAACCACAATAGCAACAAACAGGGTCTCCAGCCACAAGCTGGGGCGTGCCTATCCCGTGAACACCGGCTTCCTGCCTGGCTGTCCTCTTTGTGTCTCGCCTGCCGCCTGCCAATGGCGGCTATTTCAGTTGGTTTCGTGGGGATGGGCATAATGGGAACAGCCATGGCCCGAAACCTCCAGGACAGCGGCCAATTCAGTCGTTTGTCCGTGTGGAACAGATCGGCAAGCAAGGTAAGTACAAACCACTGCATCGTTGCTTCCGGGCTTGCAAAGCAGCGGCACTTCCCTAGCCTGTAAGCGTTTGTGTCCTTGTGACTATTGTGCAGCACTAAGTTCAAAAGGATGCTCTCCACTGAATCCACTGCCAGATCTACAGCGTCGGCCATCAATGGGAGAAGGTGGATACTGAAAAGGAATACGTTGCCCTCTTAACCTGTGTTTAGTTTCTTACAGTTTCCGCCCATTTGTTTCGGTCAAGGACGCTACTTCCAAATTGCCTGTACTTAAGTTGTCTGTTTTGTGATGCACACCATCGTTGCTGATGCCAGAAAGCACGGTCTGGCTGCGCGATAGCGCCTGAAGGGCTGCAACTGCCATTTGATGGCACGTCCAGCGAATCTCCCGGCGCCTGGATTGGATCCAGTGGTTGTCGCATGCGGCCGACTTCTCCATGGTGTATTGTTTTCTGTTGATCACAGTGCGACGAGCTAGCGAAGGGCGGTGCGGTGGTGGCAGCAAGTCCGGCAGAGGTTGTTCGGCAGAGCGACATCACCTTTGGGATGCTGGCCGATCCGCAAGCTGCATCGGATGTGAGTGGGCTTGTGTTGGCCCAAATTGCGGTATTGACTGAGGTTTCATTCCTTAGAAAATACCGGGTGCCTGGGCAACACCTGCTGCTGTTAATACTCCTCATATTTTTATTGGACTTGATGCGACGATCTGCAAAAAATGGAGTGCACTTGTACTTGACATCACCCCACCCAAATTGGCAACTCTTTGCTGGAATAACAGCATGAAGAAGCCACTCAAACAAGATGATCGTGCACGATCAACCAGCACGGGAATGCTAACAGACTTTCTGGAATTTGTTTCTTGTAACAATCTTCTGAATAGGGCCATTCCATGGCCACTACTGTTCCCTCCACTCACATAAGCGGTTGCTCCCATTCCAATATTATGATTGCAAAGGTGCCGTGTTGCTCATGTTTCAAACTATGTTTCATCAGCATTGCTGTCTTCCTTACAATGTGCTCTGGGAAGCTGAGTCAGCTGCACTTCATACGTGCATCATTGTCAATCGAAAGATCATCCCAGGTATTGCTCCTCAACAAAAGCAACACTTGGAGATATGGTGGCACATGTGCTGTGGTTCAGTGGTGTGGCAAGATGCACTCAGTTGCTGTTTCTGCGTTTTGATTTCAGCAGATTTTATCTGATTGTACACAGTGCTTCGCCTGTGCCCAATTGCTTTTGTCTGTTTTTCATCATGGTCGTCACTACCTAGTGTTTGCTTGGTCCATACACAGTGGTGGTCCAGATATGGCGCCCTGTAAATCGCTCCGCCCTAATGGCATGCCCTTTAGGGCCTTATGACCTCACACAGTGCATCTGACAATTAAACCCACCCAGTCGACCTGTTTCCAATTTTTGTTCAACCTGCAGTGTGAGTTGGTAGCCAACACAACTGGGTAAAGATCTAAGAACTGTCGTGCAGTGCTTATGCACACGATCAGGTGACTTGTGAATGGAACGCGACAGTTCGTGTCCCAGCAAATGTAAGGACGTTTTAAAGGTGCACTGTGCAGCAAGAAGTGCATGATGTGGTTTTGGATTGTGAGACACTCTGTCAATCTGCCAACAACGCCTCATTTTAAGAACTTACATTCCGCAAATACAAATCATTGATTTAGTCCAGAAATTCAACGAGTGGCAGGCACATTCGGCAAGTTTTGAGTTTTCAGCACCTTCTCTTGCTTGGCAAGAGATGGAATAAAGTTTCAGGCGTGGATGAGTTCATTTGATTGTGTTACTTGCAATAAGTGAACTTTGTGTTTGGTTTCATTTAACTAATATTTTTCTGCAACGGATCCCCAGTAGTGCCAAGTATTGGGCCATGTCACAGGGGGTTGCTATATCTGGACCCCCACTGTGCTGAAGTGCAAGGGTGAGCAAGTTTGGAATATGCTCCTTTTCATCGATGCTTTCTGTGTTGTGTCAGAAATTGTGAGGCGCACGTGTAGGTACAGGTCAAAACTGGAAGTGACATTGTGCCAAAATGTCTCATCTAGTTATCCCATTCTGCTGCATTTATGACCATCAGTATCGGCCCCAATGCAAATTGCCAACAGTATAACCCTGTTGCATGATGGTTATTCAACAAAAAGTTCAATAACTTTGTACTGTGTGAAGAAACTGTGCAGCTGCTGTGCTTGTATCAATGGACCAATGCCCGAAAGGATCTTAGGTCTGCCAGGATACACTGTTGTTCTCAGGTTGTATTCAGAGAAGGTGGTGTGCTGGATGGGCTGTCTGGCAAGAAAGGGTACATTGATATGTCAACTGTCGATGAGGCAACGTCTAAGAAGATTTCTGAAGCTGTCGTATCCAGAGGCGGCCGTTTTCTGGAGGTAATGTGGCTGTCATTATAATACTGGCTAGCAAAACAGGGACAGAATTTTGAATCACTGTTGTTGGCACATGTACCAGCACAGTGTTCACGAATGTTCTGCCCATGTACAGGCTCGTTTGCCTCATGTTGGGTTGTCACAGTTGCGACTTGTGGCAGTGGCATTCAAGAGGTGCTCTGTGTTCAGGTTGAGACAAAGGTTCAGCTGCCAAAAGCATTTCACGAATATCCTGTAAGAAAGCAATTTCAACAAGTTCACTGCTTGCAACCAGCAAGTTCATTTGTTCATGCCTGCAACATGCTGATCCAGACCATCACGGTTTCGTTCCTAGGCTCCTGTTGCAGGCAGCAAGAAGCCAGCCATTGATGGAACGCTGGTAATCCTGGCGGCTGGGGACAAGAGCCTGTACGAGGAGGCGCTGCCAGCGTTTGAAATCATGGGCAAGAAATCGTTTCTTTTGGGAGATGTCGGAACAGGGGCCAACATGAAACTGGTTATCAACATGATAATGGGATCGATGCTTGGTAAGCAGCAATCCGTGCATGGTCAGGGAACATTGGCCAATGTCCGACACTCTGTTGATTGAACACAACCATGGTGTTGTATTGTTCGACTTGTGTATGTTGTAGTTGGTTAAAGTTGTTTTGATTACCAGCTGCAGGCAACTGCTCATTGAAGGTGGAACCGTTTCTCAATATTGGAAGCTGTTGGAAAGCTATGGTTTTTGAATTCTGATAGTTGATTCCAGCTTGTGGGCTTGTGAAAACTGTGGTTGGGTACTGCTATAAATGTTGGCCATCACGCTGTGCAGTACTGATGATGGCCACACCTTCAGGTTTTGCTTGAAAGAGATGGAAGTGCCTTGCCGAGTCGATCTGGAGGAACATCGCACCAAAGCGGGAATATGTGTCATTTAGTGCTAACTGGTACGGTTTGTGCCAATTTCTGGTCGTTGGTTTGGATAGGTGCTCTGTGCGAAGGCTGTGCTCTTGCCGAAGCGGGAGGCCTTAGTCAGGAAGACCTGTTGGAAATTTTGAACATCAGTGCTATGGCCAGTCCGTTGGTGAAAGTGGCAGGGGCCTCTATCCTTGCAAGGGAGTACCCGCCGGCCTTCCCATTGAAGCATGCGCAAAAGGACATGCGGTTGGCTATTGCAACAGGGTGAGCGGCTGTATGATATTGTGGTGGCGCGAAATGCGACCTCGTTGTGATTATCAGTATGCATGGCAGCGGCTATTGACTGTTGGTCACTGCGCCTCCTTTGGTTGCGTTGTGACCGTCTGATGGTTGAATTGTCGCACCGTGCTGTTTTGTTGAGTGCGTTCTGCTGCAGCAGCTGCACTGAGATGGTCTGTTGCTGAGATGAAAGGTTGGTTGCAAACACATCCCTGTTACCTACATCACCTACTTGTTTGGTTGGACCATTGTCAGCCCCACGAATGGCTCTTCGGGGATTGTGCACGCACCATCGCCTATTGTTTCCTCATCGTCTAACATGGTGGGACACGTTGCTCCGTCAAAAGCACTATGGACTGACGCTGGTTTGCATTGTCGCTGTGGGTACCTGCAGAGACAGGCTCAACCAGCCACTGCCCATTGCCGCTGCTGCCAACGAGAAATTCAAGGAAGCCAAGGCGATGAACCATGCTGATGATAACTTTACTGCCATCTACGAGGCAACCACTGTGAACCACAGGAACAAGTAGCAAGTCTGGAGCTTCTGCTTAGGGGTTGACTAATATGTGCACATTGTTCAGCCTTCTCGAATTTGCTCATGCGCCTCTGAGCATGCATTCATTCGGGCCAATGGTGAACTGATCGCTGCATGACGAAAAGGAAAGCAGCGTGCTTGTGGACAATGGTATCGATGCATTGTTGAAACCTTTGCTGTAGGAATGTGCTCAAGACGCAACTTTAGTTGGCACGATGCATGGATTGGCCAGCGAATCACCCACAACGTTCCGGATCGTCCACGATGCTATCATTCATGGGCATTTGCGCCATCCGTTCGATAATTGTCAAATGTGTGCAAGGACCTGCATGCGATACAGTCTATACGAACGCTATTTGCACAATTTGCATGTGGATAGAATAGGGGAAGGCCTTAAGAGTTCCGAGCTGTGTGTCCAGGCCTTATTTCTGTGCACCTGACACCGGTTCCCTCAAATCCAGCTCGCAAGTGGATTGCCCCACCGCTCGTGTGACAAGACCACTACCATGATCTGCTCAACACGCATCGACCCCTTGGTGCCTGATATCCACATATGTGCTTGCCTGTACGGCAAGACCATTGCCCTCGCCCTTGCATCGTAATGTCAGGATGGTGTTTGGGAAACAATCACCCATGCGAAAAGTCACTTGTTAAAAGAAGCAGCAGCCACTGCAAAGTGTTGGATAGAAAGACTCGTCACTCCGCAAAAGGTTTTGCCCTCTCTCTGATATCACCGCATTTGGACTGCTAATCATAATTTGCCGCCAATCGTTATGCTCATAACCAGGGAAGAGTACGGTCCCTTTGCAACCTGCGCTTGCTACCGGGACATGTTGCAGTACCTCCGTCTTGCCGTCCATCGTTCGCGTAACTGGATGCAATGGGTGCTAATTCAGCATTCGTAAACCAAGGGCATGGGCACTGCCAATCTGCAAGTGGTACAAATGCCAGTGACAATAGCCAAGAGCAGGCTGGGGAGCATGTATCAAAGGGACTGGCAGTATCCACGCATGAACATGGCACTCATGTCGCCAATGCCCACACAGTACATACACAGAACAACGGAGGGGATCCCCAACTGGTCGCACAGCGAGGCCAATAAGGCCCCAATTCCATACGCCTCGAATGACCATTATGTTCATCTTCTCCAAAAGGGTAAATGCATTACTCCTGCCCATGCACTAACTTGCTTGTGACAGAAAGCATGGGACTCCAGTCAAATGCTCAAGGTTCACACTGCAACTCTTCGGTCAGCCTCATCATGAATCGACCTGTAAGTGCTTTGTGCGATTCTCACAGGATATGACAGCTTGGCCAAAACGTCACTTGGACAATGTTAATGTAAACATGCCTGCGCAATGCTACAACTATGGGTACACATTGACACACATACATCGTTGGGTTAAACAGTCAATCAACAACTATGTGCTTTGGAGTGATGAGGGCGTTCACGGAATGACAGAACAGAACAGCCCAGTAAATCGCGACATTTTAATCAGACAGGACTGAACATTGCACTATCATATGGCACCATCTTGACTGAATTATCAACATTTGTCAGCACCTTTTGCACTAGAAGGATAAGAGCGAGTTAATCCACGCTGGAATGAAGAACACAAGCAGCGGCACGGTGGGGACATAGACAGGGGCAGAGAGGATATCGACAAAAGGAATTGAAAACTTTTTACACCACGCCCTGAAATCATAGAATCCATATTGTCAATGCCGTCGAGGTGCTCAAAACAATGACCCTATATTTCGTCTTACAGAACAGCTGTCTCCATGATTACAAGGAATATACAGATCAGGTTACAACCAGCAAGCTGAAAACTTCTCACAAGAAGGTCCCCGAATTGCCACATGACTTGGAACCCACTTTCATAACTTAATCTTCTTCTCTTCGACGAGAGACTCCACACGCAGCAGCACAAAACCGATCGCCAGACCCTGCAACGCATTGCCAACAATGCCAGAAATGATGAACATCGCAAGCAACATCACGAATATGGATCATTATGCTGACAATATCACACGAGCACTTAAGACACTGAAAGCAGAAAGTAGGTCTCAAAGTCAAAGTCGAAACGACCGTGTTGGCGCCTGTTGGAGAGGTAACGTCAGAACTAAATGCTGTTGGCAGGATATGCACCGAAATCTGTAAGCAAGCTGGACCCTCCCCACCCTCGACATCAATCATTATATGCAAATGGAGCCATTCCTCCTGCGCATCCATCAAGGACATGCCGGCATGCTTACCACAAGTGTGATACCGAACAAAATGCCCGCAACCTTGAAGATCAGCCCTGTTTCCACCTCTGCAAGCTGCGCCACCTCTATGAAGTTCGTGGATTGCAGCGCCGTTTTGCCCACGCCACACGGGGTAGTAAGCCTCAGAGATTGCGAACCGGTGACAAACTGCGTCACTGTGGGGTCTGCTCTCCTGAAAGCAGACAGTCTAGCAGAACGGGCATTCAATATGTACCATAGTTCAATTCAGGGAGGAACAGAAGAAGGCAACTTCTGAGCACACCGCATTCAAGCGGAGCTACTGGACCAGCGGGGTTGAGCTGGTCCATATGTACTCCTGCCCAGCCCACCGCAGCGGATACCCGGAAACGCATCCATGGCCTCACCTCGCTGAGCAGCAACCCCTGAGGCTGTGGCGATTGCCTTGGCCAACTGGCTTAGAGGCACAGGGCGCGTAAGCCTTGCAGTTCGTGGTGGAGGCCATGCTCGCTGCGACGACGGACGAAGGAGGGCAACACACAGGCGCGCACGGCTAACAGGAGTTTCTGTATCGACGTCGACCACTCAAAATTGTGAGCAAGGACTGGATCCCCTGGTCCAGGTGGGTGTGGTGTCTCGAAATCTTCATCGCTCAGATGGGGTACTCAGCAAGAACGCCACATTCGCCCCCACCAGAACTGGGTACTGTTACGGCTAGAACTGATTGAGTGTTACTAATAACTGAATACATGAAAAGATGACGAAGCACTAGGAATTGCATTAAAGATGTTGATGAACAGACTGAGTATAAAGGGCGGAATGTCTCTCGTCCTTTTGCCTCGGCTGTAAACCGTTGCCGTGGACTCGAGCGTACAATTCCCGTTCAGGGATCGCCACCCCTCGATCATGCCTGCCTTCGTCAGTACCTTATCATTATAGTCTTATAATAGTCGATGTAGCATTGGAGAGGTGTTGTAGAGGTAACGTGAGAACTAGATGCTGTTGGCAGGATATGCACCGAAATCTGTAAGCAAGCTTCACCCTCCACACCCTGGACATCAATCATTATATGCAAATGGAGCCATTCCTCCTGCGCATCCATC